>APFE030446544.1:142246-171670 GCA_000404065.3 Pinus taeda
ATCATCCAAGAATTGTTGATTTATGTAATGTAAAGGAGGTTGCCCCCTCGAAGAGGCTGAATTCTAAGGCGTTGATCTCTCTTTTCTATCTTTTCTTGAGCTGGTTTCATAACAATCCATTGCTAATAGTAGAAGCCACCGGAAAGAGGAGGAATCACTATCGAATTGAGTTGCGATTTTTGAAATAGTAAGCGAATGTTGTTGTGGCTATAGGCATGTGAGATAATAGTGTTATGCATTCAATGTGTTAGGACACAATGTTCAAAAATCATTGTGAAAATGGTTGCTTGTTAGTAAAAATTTTATCATAAATAATTTCATCTTTCTAATTTTTTTAACTTATTCATTTCAAATATAAAAATTTCTATCTAAACGAAGAGAAAAACTTAAACAGGTCTATTGATTGGAAGCTTAAGGTAAAGACCTTTTTGGAAGAATATAATGCATGAGCAACTATGATTGGTATTGAAGTTAAATCAGCTTTTGTTATAACCTTAATTCAATAATGGAAGAAAAGATAAACTAGAACAAAGAATGGGAATGTCTTTCACCGGAACAAATAATATATTGGGAATGTTTACGAAAGAACCTAGCATTTCTCATTGAGGAGTGGAAGGCATATTAAACTTTTTGTATGAATTAGTTAATATAAATATAATGACATTTTTTTGAAGGGAAACCTTCTTCCAATTTAAATGGGAGAATGGGGAGAAATTGAAACCGTTACCAATTTCTTTAATGTTAAATATTTAAAAGATAACTTCAGAGGTATTAGTGAGAAAGAATCAATATTGATATAGGTACTATAGCATTAGATGGTATATTGCATATTGCATCATTACGAAGAAAAAAAATTATTGGCCTTCTAACGAGAGAAAAGGCACCATCACATCATTTAATGAATTCAAAATGATCCAAGAAGAAGAGAGAAGGAAGAATGTCAATAATATATTTAAAAATTTAATGTTTTTCTCTATGGTTAAAGGAAAAGAATGTGTTTGAAAATTCTTTATAAAAAACAAAGAGGGAAAATCTAAAGTCAAATTCAATAAATAGGTACCAATGTGGAAAAGAAGAATGCATCTAACTATTTTGATGATTAGTTTGGATATTAAGGTTAAGAATATACCGAAAATATGTTTAACAAATCCACGTATATAAAAAAAGAATGCATCTTTGATGATAGAAAAGTATATGTATGTGACATATTTAAGACATTAAAGTTGTTTATTGTAGATGTAGCTCCATTAGTGAAAATAGATGATTATAACACATCATTGATATGTCCAAGAGCATATATTCAATAATTTGTAGTAGATATTGGTTTAATAACTACCATCATAAAACTAACCATTCTAATATTTATTTAGGTGTTTCTATATTTCATCAAATAAAATTTAGATGTTTCTATATTTCATCAAATAAAAAGATATAGTGATGCATGTGGAAATTTTTGAAAATGGCCATGTGAAATAAATACAATTATATTGTATGTATTAAGGATTAAGAAAAATTGAATCTTAGTTTCAGTAATAAAAGATCAAGGTTTTGAAATTGAAACTGTGAACGTATGTTATCGAGTGAACCATACACAAAAGTAGTACAAAGTCATAGAAAACTTCATTCTATTATTGACAGTATCACGTTTTATTATATACACGTGTTTCTGTCGAAAAATAATAACATAAAGTGTAGAAATTTAAATATGAAATATCTAGATTTAGCTTAAAGAAAATATATGGTGAAAAGTTTTTTTTACTATGATTGGGTTGAATATGATAATTGTGCACTATAAAAATGAGTTTCCAAATTAAATAAATATTATATATATATATATATATAAATATAAAATAATAAGTGATAAAATAATAAGTGAATAGTCATATGTTTGCACCAATGCAAACTAAATAACCTAGGTGATATTCTTATTTCCTTATATTCATTGAAGACTTGATTGAACTAGGATCATAAAGGTATATTTCGTAAGAAAGTAAATGGATGTTTTTGAATACTTTGGAGAGTTTAGAAATATGGGTGAATTTCATTCATGTAAACTATTGTGATACTTATATCAGATAAAAATGGAAAACGTGATTCAAGATCATTGAAAAGTGCTACAAACATAATTGAATTTGGAAAGACTACATGGCTCCGTATACGCTCCACAAAAAAGATGTGGATGAGAGGAATACTACAACCACAGTACAATGTTATAGAAGTATTATAAAACAAAATATTCTCCATAATATATATTGGGGTAAAGATATAAATACAATTGTGTATTGAATGAGTAGAATTGAACCAGGTTTTTAGAGCATGAAACAATTTTTTCAAGAATTTAATGGATAAAAAGTAGTTGTTAATCATTTGAGAGGTTTTGAGAGTAGCACATTTTCGTACATACCATAGAAGGGAACTTGATTCAAGCTTATTCCAATGTATTTAATTTGTTGTTATGCTCACCCTAATATTAAGCTTAACATCATTATGTTGATTGTCATAGTGGTATTGAGGATACAAGAAGTGGGACTATGTTGAGTGAGATACTCCACCATGCAATGACGTACTATGACGATTAGTAAAAGCTAACAGAAAAAACCAAATAAGCATAAATACTATTGTTTGAATTTGGAAGCCAAGAGGGTTGAAGAAACTTTAAATTTAAAGGATCACAAGGAATGGATGTTTAGTTCCCTGTTCTAGTTAACTAACTTGATACTGACATTACTTTTATTTTGAGACAACATGATAATATCTAGATTATTCTTTCAATACATTAAAGATGATGATATAGTTGTTATTATTTCATGTGATGATGAGTAATGGTGTATTTATTTCAATTGCATCCTACACTATGTTGATTTTTGATGTATATGTTGTTATTTGTGATTTCAATCATATTTTATCATGCTTATATACCATGATGACTATCTTTGTTATGAAACATTATTGGAATTTGTTTGAAAATAAATTCCATCATCATGATGGAGGATCATCAACCCTCTAGGCAATAATTTTACCTAGATCCCAAGGTGGTCATGAAATTTTTAAAGTGAAGAAATTTTCGTCAAATGTAATTTGTATAATTTTGGAGTAGTGGATTTTTATTGTAAATGCAATTTTCCATATTGTATAGAGAATCTAGATTGTTAGAATATTAGTTGAGTTTATGTTTTAGGTGCAATTGGGCCTTTATAAAGATAATAAATTTCAACTTGAGTTTTTAGGTAGCTTCTATGAGTTGGGAAAAATATCCAAATAGACTCGATTCTATCATTAGATATTCTAGCAAGTAGAAATCCATATAGGTATTTATATATATGGAATAATTAGGGTAGATATATAACTAACCAAGAGAGTCTGCGCTGTGGGTACAAACTATGTAATCATATATAAATATAGTTCTTAGTAATGGAATGATTTTGAATTTGTACTTATACTTATATTATGTATTTTGATACTAGTATTCATATCCTGTGTGAATGATACTGTAATATTCATGTGATGGTTGAATTGAATGTCTGAGTCTGATTTTTCTAGTTCCATTGAATCTACAAATTGTCTTTGGTGAATCAAGTGTGTATGTTCTCAAGAGGATTGAATCATAGAGTGTGCAGTATGAGTGTGAGAACATGTTTGAAAGAAAATCAGAGTTTCTCTACACATGATCAATATATGTTTTTAAAACTATGGAGTAAATATTGTGAGAAAAGTAATTCATGAAAGTCTATCTTAATCCGTGAATCTTCCAATCCAGAGGTTCAAGTTGTTGCATTATTTGTTTAAAGTCAAATTCTAGATTACAAAGTTACAGTGAGACCAAATTTTTTTTTTCTGGGCCTGTCCCCACTCCATGGTCTTGACAACTTTGTTGAATAAATATGGATCTCAACCTGTCTAGATTCCTAGCATATCCAATTTCATAGATTAATCTAGTACTTAGTTCACACCTAGATTCTAAATAAATATGGGCCTCAACGAATATGGATTCGAGTAGATATCCATAATATATTAAAATCTAGACTTAACACGTGATTTGGGATATAATAAAAAATTATAGTGGTGAGTATATTTGGTTGGGTTGGTTGATCAAACCCTTAAATTATTTGGATCCTACACAAGAGTTTTAGAATAAGAGTGTTGACTCATTAATCTTGGAAAAACATAGAAGGATAGAGCGAAACTCCATGAATCAACTTTGCATCCAAAAGGAGACCAAAGGGAAATTTGGTTTGAGTCAAGGAGTGGTTTCATAAAAGGGCAAAATCCAATTATGGATCCCTTCATAAACAATGCAAGTAAAAATTACTCCACGATCAACAAGGTCTGTGGATCTTTGCCACCAAATTGGAGTCGTCAAGTAGAATGTGGGGCCATAACCCATAGGTCACCAACGAGGAATTCTATAGTATAGGTTTCATTATAGGATTTTGGGATAAATAATAAGTATATGTTATGATCAATGGCAGATAACAGTTGCACCCCTCTAGTTGCTAACGTAAGGGTTAGACCATCCCCTCACAACAAATACAAACCATCGATTAAATCGATAGTGCCTTCTGATTGTGCCCCCTCCCTTACAATTGACATCATATGGGAGCCCTCCTACAATCTATATCAGTTCTTGATTTTCCAGTTGAGTCAGGGCTCTTGGATCAAGATTCACACTAGTGAGGATTTCCAAGTCTCCAAAGAGTGTCCTGATCATGGCCCAAAGCACTAACAAGTGCTAAGATTTGATCACAACCATAATTTTTGGGACCCTCCATATGAAAAAGAACATAGTCCTCACGACGTTTCCCTTAACGGTGGTTTGTGAAAGAGGTAAGATACTTCAGGATAAGTCCCAATTGTTTAGAATCTTTGGGGTCATCCTTGATTATATAATAGGGATAAGCATTATGACTTGGATGGAATCAACAATAAGTGAAAATTTGAAATAGATAGATGTGTGTTTTGTTTAGCTTCATTTAGTGTCCACTAAGAAGTTTCAAGCCTAAAAATCTATAGGATATGATACATCAAGTGGTCACTAGTAAGACAAGGAAGCAATAATAAGTGCACCATTTTGAGTTTGATTTTGGAGTGTACTTGCACATTGGTTATGAGTATTTAATATTGACTCTTCCAGGTTGGAGTAGGAATGAGGCTTGGCATAGCCAAGTAGTATTATAGAGGAAGTCAATAAACCTAGGCTCATTTCATCACATCAATAGCGTCAAAGTAACCCAAAATCATAATTGACAACTCATTACCTACATGTTTTCAAGCTGTTTGATTATGATAGGAGACCACCTTCGCAAACATGCATGTGATGATTTAAAAAATCTAATTTTGGGACGTTTGGGTACTATTAAATCTAGAATTTAATTTGTAAATAATATATTATGGTTATTACTAATGATATGTTAGGGTTGCAAGCACATGTCAGGTGTTTGGATGAACAACTCACACATCGGTGATGGGGTTGTATGGAGTAGATTGGAATTTCATGGGAGGGGTGGTGTAACGCCCTGCGGTTGACAGGCGACCGGGAACACCCTCCACCACCATGCGAAATTGACTAAGGCATAAAATTGAACATGGGTTGACCAAGGACGAAATGCATATGACATAGGCGATGTTGGCGTTCCATGTTTTATAGGGCGAGTTGGGGAACTCGTCACACCACATGCCGATCGAGAGTGATGACAAACAAAGGATGGATTGAGGGGCAGTCCCGCACCATGGGTGGGCCGACCTCTGAAGATATTGAATAATTGCTTAGACATGGCAGTTGGATAGGTGGGTGGAAGGGTCGGCCGAGGGCGTGACGTCCACACACACAAGCATATAAACTACAAGATGAAGGTTGGCATTTCATCACCAAGTGCTCGGTCTTCAATCAAACAAAAAGTGCAAAGTAAGGAGTAGGAGCCGCGACAAAGGCACAGGTCTATGTGCTCACTTGCCGGGCAGGCCTACACGAATTTCTTGCACAGTGTGTGAACAGTTGAGGCACAGGTGGAGGGCGTTCTAAGGTGCCCACCCACCAAAGCGCTAAAACGAGTTTTGGGTTGTAAGTTGGTCGCTGGGTCGTGCATGGGCACACCCGCCCGACTTGGCAAAGCAGACTTGTTATATATTGGGGAGTTGCGGTGAGACCACCATGTGGTCATGCACGAGTGGGCACGCAACCATGTTGTAATGCCGGACACGTTACACTCCCAGTCATTGCACAGAAATTCTCTCATATAATAAAAAGATTATTTTACATGTGATGTTGTTCTCCTGTTGTTCTATGATGTTGTTATATTAATGGTTTCTGCACATTAATATGTTATTCATGCTTAATGATGAATGTTAAGGTGTAGTTTGTAAAGTAAGTTAACAATGAAAGATGTTGGTTACTTAGAAGGTGCCTCCCCCGGCCAATTTAATGAAAAAAGAATTGGGGGCATGACAGGTGTTATCAGAGTAGGGTTGCTCATAACAGGTGAAGCTGATTCAGGGTTGAAGAAGCTTAATGAACGTAGAGAACAAACATGTATGTAGGGAAACATTATGGAGAAATCGTGGATGAACAATCTAGGTTTCATGGACTTGATGGTTCATGGCAAGACCATACAAGCTCTAGTGGACACGGGGGCCACTCATAACTTAATGACGACACTATTGGCAAAAGAGGTTGGACTGATGATCTTCCCATCGAATGTGGAAGTCAAGGCAGTGAACTCTAGAGCTAAAGTGGTGGGTTTGGCACACGAAGTGCCTGTGCAGATAAAAGGCTGGAAGGGTCAGTTGGACTTCATAGTGATGGAGATGAATGACTTCGATATGATACTCGGACATGATTTCTTGAAGGGAAATAGGGCTATTGTTGTCCCCTTTTGTGATGAGGTGGTGTTAGTTGGACAGTCACAAACTTGGACTTTGCCCACTCATAGACAAATGAAGGTAGTCAAGCTACAACATGTCTTTGCACTATGTTTGGAGAAGGTTATGAAGGAGTCATATATGGAGAAATATGTGCTGATGTTCAAGGGAGTCGAAGGTGATGGAGTGGGGATGCCTGTTCCAGCTGAGATTTCTTAGGTGCTGACCAAATATGCGGATTTGATGCCTGATGAGCTACCGAAGAAACTTCCACCAAGGCGTGCAGTGGACCATAGCATTGAGCTTGAGCCAAGGAAGAAACCCCTGGCTAAATCACCTTATCGATTGTTAGGGCCTAAGTTGGGGGAATTGAAACGACAACTAAAGTAGTTAGCTGATGCAGGTTTCATCAAACCTTCAAGGTCCCCTTATGGAGCTCCAGTATTGTTCCAGTGGAAGAAGGATTCAAATGAGCTACAAATGTGCTGTGATTACTGTGCATTGAACAAGTAGATGGTAAGGAATAGGTATCCTCTACCATTGGCTACTAATTTCCTTGACAAGCTTATGAAAGCTCGAGTGTTTTCGAAGCTGGCCTCGAGGCATGGGTATTATCAGGTGCGGATAGCTGAAGGAGATGAGAAGAAGACCGCGATAATAACAAGGGATGGTAGATTTGAGTTCCTATTAAGCCATTCGGGTTGTGTAATGCTCATTCTAGGTTTTACACTTTGATGAATGATGTCCTATGACCAGACTTGGATTCATTCGTAGTAGTGTACTTTGAAAATATAGTGGTGTATAGGGATAACATGGAGGATCATAAGAATCACTTGGCGATAGTGTTCGAGGAATTGAGGGAAAATCAATTGTTCTTAAAGAAGTCTAGGTGTGTGTTCGCTTAGACCGAGATTCCATTCCTTGGACATATTGTTGGTCAAGGGTACATACAGATGGAGCTAAGTAGAGTGAAGGCGATCAAGGACTGGGTTGAACCAAAGAATGTCCATGAGATGAGGGTGTTTTTGGGCATGACCAACTACCAACGAAAGTTCATAGAGGGGTACTCCAAAGTAACATCAACACTGACAGACCTATTGAAGAAAGATAAGAGGTGGAATTGGAAGGATAAATGTCAAAAGGAATTTGATGACTTGAACAAGAGGATGGTTACAGCACCAATACTGAAGTTGCCTAACTTTGGGAGACCATTTGAGGTACACATTGATGCTTCAGATTTTGCCATAGGAGGGGTTCTTATGCAGGATTGGCATCCGGTGGCGTATGAGAGTCGGAAGTTGTAGGATAGAGAATGAAGGTATTCGGTTCATGAGAAGGAGATGATTTCCATCATTCACTATCTTCATGTGTGGAGGAATTACCTAATTGGGAAGTTATTTGTTGTCAAGACTGACAATGTTGTAGCAAGTTATTTTGCATCACAACTGAAGATTTCTATGAAGCAATCTCATTGGTAGGACTTCTTGGCAGAATTCGACATGACTATTGAGTACAGACTAGGAAGGCACAATGCGGTAGCAGATGCCCTTAGTAGGAAGGGACAACTTGCAGCATTGGAAGATGAAGACCAGGCAGTGAGGAGTAGGAGTCAAATTCAGATGTTAGAAGAGATGCAGAATAAGCTCAAGGAGAGTGTTCAAACCGATACTTTGGCGTAGAATATAGTGAAGTAGATAAAGGAGGGGAAGACACGAAATTTCTTTCTACGAGATGGATTCTTGTTCTTTGGAAACCAGCTCTATGTTCCAAAGTCATCTGGACTAAGGAGGCACCTTTTGAAGGAGTGCCACAACTCACTGTGGACTGGCCACCCAGGGCAGCGTCATTCTTTGGCATTGTTGGAGAGAGGATTCTTTTGGGAGAAGATGCGACAGGATGTGGAGGAGTTTTTATATACATGCATCATTTGTCACTAGGACAAATCAGATAATCAGAGGCAAGGAGGACTGTTGTAGCCTTTACCAATTCCTAAGACGCCATGGATGAGTGTCTTGATGGAATTCATTACTCAGTTGCCACAGCTTTAGGGGTATAATGTTATTATGGTCATGGTTGATCATTTTTCCAAGTATGTTGTCTTTGTTCCAACAAAGATGCCTTGTGGAGTCAAGCGGACTACGGAGTTGTTCTTTAAGAACATAGTGAAGTATTGGGGGATGCAATGAAGCATCGTGTCAGATAGGGATCTGTGTTTTACAGGTAGATTTTGAACCACATTGTTCAAGTTAGTCAAGACAGAGTTTTTGATGAGTTCGAGTTACCATCCGCAGACAGATGGGTAGACCGAGAGGATCAACACATTGCCAGAGGATTACTTGAGACATTATTTGACAACTGATTAGAAGAATTGGCATGAACTCTTAAATATTGCTCAGTTCAGCTACAATATTCAAAAGAGTTCTGTGACAGGGTATAGTCCATTTGAGTTGGTGAATAGGTAGATGCCGGTTGCACCACATACTGTAGTGATGGGAGGTTTTTTGAGGAGTCCTCATGCAAAGAAGTTCATGAAGGCTTGGGATGAGACCTTGGAGTTGGCATGGTTGCACTGGCACGAAGCTACAAGGAGAATGAAGAAATGGGCTGATCGAAGAAGATGGGATGCGCACTTCAGTGTGGGAGATATGGTGTTTCTCAGGATTACCAAGGAGCAGTTTTAGCCAGCCAAGGGGACTATAAGAAAACTAACACAGAAGTATGAGGGACCATTCTGAGTGAAGAAGAGAGTGGGGGAAGTTGCTTACGAGTTGGAGCTTCTGCACCATATGCACATGAAGCATCTGGTTTTTCACATGAGTCAGTTGAAAAGATGTAGACTTGATGCCGATCATCCAGAGAGAGCTGAACTACCGAGAGGACCAGCTGTGATTGTAGACAAGCCAAGACTGGTGTTGGATAAGATTTTGAGCCACAAAACTACAACGATTGGTTGCCACATGAAATGAGAGTATCTTGTTAGATGGAAGAATGCACTGGAGGAGGAAAGCTAGGAATCAGAGGACTCGCTTTGGAGATGGAAGAAGAAGATTATGAAGTATGAACAAAATTTATTGAGGTAGTCAGGACTGTCGACGACGACAATGATTTCGAGTGGGGGAGGATGTAACACCGTGCGGTTGACAAGCGACCGAGCACGTCCTCCACCACCATGCGAAATCAACTAAGGCATAAAACTGAGCGTGGGGCGACCAAGGATGAAATGCATATGACATAGGTGATGTTGGCGTTCCATGTTTTATAGAGCGAGCTGGGGAACTCGTCACACCATGAGCTGAATAAGAGCGATGGAAAATAAATGATGGATTGAGGGGCGGTACCGTGCCATGGGAGGGTCGATCTCTAAAGACATTGAACAATTTCTTAGACACGGTGATTCGCGCTCGTAGTGCCGCGTCCTCCACAGTTATAGTAGATTAACTGTTTGTGCCCTCGTCATGGTCCCATCCCTCCTCATCCTCGACCGGGCTATCGTTGTAGCTGGATCGGGCACTCGCGTTTCCATCTCCACTCGATAGGTTGGAGTTCTATCCAACATTATTTCATAACTTCGACACATTCACTCATCATGACCCACTAATCTACAGAAATTATAGTACAGATGCTGTGGAGCATGCGTATATTTCTGCAATAGGTGACAGTTGTCTGTCGCATGCTTTCCTCCTACTTGAAAAATCACGTGCTAGAGAGAAACACATGCACTCATACCAACTGGCGCCTCTAGTCTCAATGACATCAGCGCCCCTCCTGTCGAAAAGCTCGTGAATATAGGACAGTGATCCTTATCTTGACCCTGGCCCTTACAATTTATACATCACACTTCTTCGCACACTTCTAGCCCTGATACCCTATCTTTCTTCAAACTATGCATCTCTAAACATAGGTTTTGTAGTTTTGTGTGGATTTGTTGGACTCCTAACCCTGGATCTTGTATCGGTGTTTCGTGTAACCACATTGCCATTTCCAATGCCTCTTCCTTGGTAGAGAGCTTTTGTTGTGACAATGTTTTCCTCAGGTGTGGTGTTAACGATGCCACAAACCACGCGCAATGTTGTGCATCCATAAGCATCATGTTAGCCTCATGGATCATACCTTTCAACCTTTGATCTAGATCGCAGGGCATTTTACCTGGAAGCATCGCGATATCCTTGAATCCTATAATCAACTGCATCTCTTATTTCGGTCGACTAAACTCTTTGTTCAATGCATTTTGGATTTCTTTATTCCAGTATTTTGGTGATCATTCAAGTGTTTGATATACCAAGTTAGTTCACAATTCTATAACGCACTTACCAATGTGGCCTTTTTAATGTTATTATCTGTAACCCTGTGCGCTTCCCATACTGCTTTCACTACAAACCAGAACTAATTAGGATTTTTGTTTCCAGCTTCTTTGAATACAAGAAACTTGACTTCGTTCGCCATGCTAAACCATGCTTTATAGAGAGACCTATGTGCACTCTTCTTCTCTCATTCGCAGTGATGAAATTAATCCTTTGATCCTTTTGAAGCTTCTTCTACTCACGATCTTTCGAGAAAACATCTATTGGCTTCCTTGTAGCTCATAGATGCATCTATCACAAGTTCAGTGATAAACCATCCAATCTCAACATCCCAACATCAGACATCCCTTAGGAATATCCTGGTCTTGGCAACAGAACCATTAGTTGGCTTATCGGGCCCTGACCTAGGTTCAGAAGAGTTTTAGCCCAACAAATCCCGTACTACCAACCCTTTCGACAACAATCCGCGGAGTGCAGATTGAAGTCTCACACGAGGCAGTAGGGGAGGGTGCTGGAACCCAGTTTCTGCACCCTAGGGATGTCTTGATGAGTTCTGAAGAATTCACAACCTGATCTACATAGTTCTGCTATTCCACACAACAGTTTGGCCTTCGCGAGGATTCGCGCAGGGAATTTTCTTGGATACTTAGCCTTATTAATATTATTATAGATTTGATTTGTTCTTTATGGTCTTTAAGCAAACATTTAACAATTAAACCCAATACGTGCAGTCATAAATAGTAAATATACTTCATAAAATCATAACATAAGAATAATTGTCCATATCTGCGTTTAGATATACAATAATTTAGAAACACTTATCTTTATTAATCTTCTGTTCAGTACAATCCACCTTCCACCCTGCGCACACAGCTCTCGGGGTTAGCACACATAGCTGTGGACTCTACTAGGCTTCTACACACACAGCTGCAGAGCCTACTCTAACCTCTACCCATGACTCCAACTTACAGACTCATAGCACTCTCACTTTCACAAACCCATACACTTTAGATCTTCATTACTATTAACATCCAAAATCTGTCTTTTAAACCTAGATCTTTGCTCTATTTATACATTCCCATGGTCCACGAACCATGGGCAAGTCGACACATTCTAGATTAATCTATATTATTTTAGGGCGGACTACCCTTAGACAACCCACTACAATTCGTGCTCGGTGCACTTTGTGGAACCTTTACTATACTTTTACCCAAAATTACAAGCTTGAGCCCCAAAACCATTATGCAAGGGTCCGCTACCCAACACTCACACATTGATGATAAAATAGTATTTTATATGAATACATATTTGCATATACTTTTATGCATGACATTATTGTATGCATGAGACTAGAATTATTGTGAAAGTGAATACTTGTTTAAATAATGCATATATATGACTAAAACTTCTTGAAGGTGAAAAAAACTTGTATCATGATATAATAGTGTAATTAAAATGACTAATTTGATGGTTTTACTAGCTAAATGGAAGAACTAGTGGTAATATGATGATGATGATAACCTTTTTTGTTCAAAATTTCATAATTTTACAAATTGAAGATTCAATGGTGGTGTTAGCTAGTACAGAAATAGTAATTATTGATTAAATTCATATGCATAAATAAAATGACATGTTGCATGAGTTAGAAACTATGGGAATGTCAATGATTAAAGTAGTTTTACCTTAATTGTTGTTTGGAAAAACAACTTTATGGAAAACTTAGATTTAAAGTTTCTTGGATGCAAGATCTGGAGGATGTATCCTTGCTTGTTATACCTACTATAAAGGATGAGTGGTTTAAGTAAGTAGCACAATTAATATCTTTCTACTATGTTGAAATATTGATAACTTTCATGCTCATGAAAGTAAAATGCACCTTGAAGACATTTGACAAATGTGTTGTGCATAACACTGTTTTGTAGAAGGTATGCTTTTATTAAAAATAATTTTTATTAATCTTGTTCATGTGATTAATTATGGGTGGATGAATGACAACATAAAAACCTATGAGAGGTAAAAGGTTTGAATGTGAATTGGAACCATGAGTGAGAAAATACAACGTTATGATATGAAAGATATGGTAATGTTTTTTCGAAGTTGCATGATTGTTATTATGTGGAAAATTGGAATGTATACCACATGTATGACATGTGATGATTTATGGTCAATTTAGTTTTACAGATTGTCGGACTTAGGCTAAGGATAATCTATGAATTCATGATGTACATAAATATTTATTTTTCTTTAATGATAATGTGCATATGGTTATCTATGTAAATTACAATGGGAAAATATGTGAAAAGATAATTTAACATGTCAGATAGTTTTGGTGAGTTGTGAAAGGGTAGGAGGCCTTGGGATACTGGTGTTTCCCTGCCTCGATGGGTTCATGGTAGTTTCCTACCCAAATTTCCTCTCCCTATGGATAAATGATATGAGTAAGTGAAAAGAGTTTGCTAAGATGGTGAAGAGGGGAAAAGCCTGAGGTAACTCTGTTGATTTTGGAGCTTGTTGGAGGTGGCCAAAAATGCCTTATAGACGAGATGTTTTTGAAGGAATAACTGGGACAATTCCAAGAGGAATCATCTATTGGGCCCTGTGGGTTCATTGGAATTCTTGAGCTATTTGGCTAGTGGAATTCCATACTAGACCTAGTATGGTCTCTGTTAGAGTATTGATTGGATGTGAAAATGCCTCAATCTTGTCCTAGAATCTAGTTCCCATTTGTTTGGAGGAGCTTCATTTTGCCACTAGGGTTCTAAGAGCATAAAAATTTAACTAAAGATTTATGAATTGTGTTGTGTTAAAAATGATTTTTCTATACAATTGTGTAAGAATTTTAATTACATTTTGACACAAAAAGAGGCTAGTGCTTGAAAAGCAACTATTGGAAGTGTAATTTCCTTTATTGTGTTACCAATCTTGTGAATTCCTTTAGCAGTATGCTAAAACAGTATGTACTTGGTTCACTTATTCATCATTTCGATGATTAGAGAGCTAGGTTCTCTTTGATTACTTATAAAAGTATTTTTTGGATGTCTTTTGGAGTCTGAGTCTAAGACAATATTCACATCATGCACTTATTGATCATTCCAATGAATTGAGAGCTAGGTGAAGAAGTATTTTGTGGATGCCTTTAACGAAGGATGAGACAATATGCACTTGATGCAGTTATTGATCATTTTGATGATTGAAGAGTAGGGTGCTCTATGAGTATTTGAGGTATTGTGGTTAAAATGTCATTTGACAGTGCATAAATAATTGATAATTAAAAATTAGTTCATATGATTGGAAATGTTGTGATTAACATGATTATGCTTTATTTGTTACTCATACATTACAAGGTTCTTGCCATGTAGTGTTGATAGGATATCAAACCATTCATAGAGTGTTTGTGTAAAAGTGACCATGTCTTCCAAGAGTAATTGATAAGTAACGATAAGTTGGTACAAAGATTATCTTTTGTTTCTATCAATTGGATTAATGGCTAAATGATGGAAATTAGAAATTGCATATTTTTTCAACTATAAAGGATTATGAATATTATGCAAAAATTATTGTTTTTTCTTTTGAGTATTTCTTGGAAATAAAATCCCTCATTTTGAAGGGTAAGTATTCCCTTTCGGTTGTTTAGATTACTATATCATGAGTAAAAATTAATGATACACACCAAGAAACATTTTTACTTGAAGCGGGGAGTATGTAATATCCCCAACCAACCTATGTGACATTAATACAAATATTTCTACTATTGTATGTTTAACTATCCCATTAGAATTCACTGCAAAACTATTTTTTGTAAAATCTTATATATTTGCATGAGTAGAAATATTATTAACCTTTTTCATCAAGAAACTAATGGGACATTTAACGAATTCTTGATAACCACTTTTCACTCATTACTCAGACAAAAACCATTCTTCATGTTGGGGCGATTTTTAGATTATTCATTATAATCCTCCTATTCATTTCGTTGATGTGATTTAAAAGGTATTGGTTGTTTGATGTATGCTCTATATTGGATATGAATGTTCGAAGATGCATACTATGGATTTTATTTGTTGTTTCATATGGACATTGTCGCAAAGGGGATGACTCTACTGCATACCATGCTCATAATTGATAGATTTATTAAAGTTGCAGAGGATAGGGAATGCGAGCTACATGTTAGGAATAAAACTTTCTTTCATACTTTGCGCTCATACCATAGAGTAAAATATTATTGTTCATCGAATTTTTTTTGGAGAATCATTCAGAATGGTTTGAATGATGAACATTATAAAGCCCAGCAGAATATTCTTGTCTTATGACACAAAAAAGTGGAGAATTATCGAGAGATGCAGAGGCAAGGTACTTGTTGTAGCAAGAGTAAAAGTGGGCAATACGAGTCACTTTTTTTAATTTAAAGTGTATAGTGGAAAGATGTATACAAATAAATATAGGTATCTCCGTTCATTTTATTGCAAAATAAATTGAAATTATTCTTGTTTATAGAAGATAAGTTAATATTTCTTAAAAAAAATCACATAAAAAATAAAGAAACCATGTCAGATTGCATTGAAATAATAATTATTGTATGTATATATTTTCATGCAAAATAAGTACATATTTTCATGTGTAAAATTAAACAAGTAGTTGAGATTTCATGCGTAGAGTAACTATTATGTTAGTTTCCTTTGGAAAATTGTATTCCTACATGCAATTATAATAGCTATTGTGTATGATTTTTGAGAAATATTATTTAGTTGCATGAAATAATGCATTAGCTTTGTTGTAGGAAAGATAATTTATTTACATGCAAGATTGTGTTAGCCATATTTTGGAAAAAAAGAAATTAAATATTTGCATAATAGCTACCATATTAGCTTGCTTTGGGAGAGAATATATGTATACATACATAAAAAGGATTAATTATTGTGTTAGTGATTCTTTGAAAGGAAAATGTACCTATATGTACTAGACCTTTGAAAAATGATTATTTGCATGCACAAAGAACAACCATTATATTATATTCTATATATCATATATCTATATATATATATATATATATATTATTGTAAATTAATCATTGTACTAAAAGTATTGGAATAAATACATGTGTTTAAATGGCTATTATGCTAAATTTGTCGTTTTGAGAATAGGGACATATATTTTCATGCAAGAAAACTATAGTTGTCGTAAAAAGAATAAGAATCTTTATGCATAGAAACATTTTTTGTTGCATTTATTTACTTTTGAAAAATAAGCATGTAATTGGTTACATATATAAATAGTAAATTGTGGTAGAATTCTAGAGAAAAATGTGTGTTACATGCGTAAACAATTAGTTCATTGAGATATATTTCTTGGAAAGAAACATATTTTACATGCATGGGATGAAATGTAGTTTTCATGAATGAAAAGAATGATTATAATGTTAATTTGCATGAATGAAAAGAATGGATAACATGTTAATTTCTTTTGGAAAAATATTAAGTTATGTTAGTTATTTTCGGAAAATATCATGCAATTTATATGTATAATAATAACACCTCTTGTATTAATTTTTTTGGAAGCAATTATATAACTTCATATAAAAAGAAATAGGCGGGGGCAAGTTTCTTTTGGATAAATTTTATATAATTTAATGCATTAAATATGGCACTAGTTTTCATTTTGGAAGGAGTATTCATTTCCATACCCTAAGATGATGGTTGTTTGGCTAATTCTCTTGAAACATTGTTATTCTTTTTCATGCAAGATTATGTTAGTTTTTGTTGGAAACTAGATCACTACTGGGGGGTGAATAAGTAGTAATGGAATTATATCAATTTTAAATACTTTTCCACAACATCAAAGAGCCACACACATCCACCATATTAGTTTATAAAACTATGAAAGTAGAAGTAACTCATAAAATAATAGACATGATAAACATCAACATAAGCATGCACACATAGGAACACAACCATTTCTGGTGGAAACCCTTTTGAGAGAAAACAACCCTATTGCTACTATGCTGATCAATTATTGTATTAATCCGTTAACAAAATTTTACATTCATTAGCTTACACCCATAACCTGGAAGACTCATATTCCTTCATAGTACGTTGGCACCTATTAGAGAGGAAATTTTTCTCTCTCACAAATCTATGGAAATCTATCCGCTAGAAGCTCCCATGACCAATGATCCTCACCCAACTACCATTGGACTATGCAAATCCTATTAGAAGGAGAAATATATCCCTTCTACTAAATCCTACAAATCACTATCTACTCTGAAGCCTCCACACCTTCACTTCCTCCATGTGAATTATGTTTGAGAATATTTCACATTGGATTCTTAATTCGTTGAATATGAGCAACACAACACCTCCATCATTCTACTCATAAAATATGAATCAAAAACTTGGTCGTGGAGAGGGTTATTTCTTCTCTTCTACTCACAATGATATCTATTCTCTAACAAATGACAAGATGCCAATTTTCTACCACAATTAACACATAAAATATAAAAATTCTTCTCAAGTCTATCTCTTATTTATGCACACAATACACTAATAAAGCACTCCAAAATAATGTGATCAACTTCTACAATATATAATCACTCTCAAGGCCCTCACAATGGCATACTCTCACACACTAATTCAACCAACCAAATAGACTCAAATCCTTCCTCTATTTATATCTTTCTTGTGATGATTAACTCAGTAAATGCTACAGAATATTGAGTACTCAACAATTCTTTTCACATGCTTTAGATTTTGTTACGATAGGATTCCTAACCAAATCAACCCACTTAATCCACTATAATTTTTTTATATTCCAATTTAATCATCTTCTAGAGGCTCTATTATGTTTTCTGACCATATGCTGAAAGGTTCTGATCATAAGGTTTGCCACAATACCAAAATTACCTGTGTTGGATGAGGAATGCAGAGAAAAACTTGTGAAAAGGATCGTTTTCATGCACAACACTTCACAAAATCAAATGGGGTTCCTTAGTCTATCCCACAAGCTTGTCTCCTAGAGAGTAGAGATTTTTAATGACTCTCATGACCCATCATCCATGCAACTGGGGCAGAGGATGGTCAAATTTATCATTCATGAGCTGAAGACCTACCCAAACTTCTTCCAGAGCTTGACAAGCCTTTGCAGGACCTCTCAAAGTCATTGACACTTTTGAAACACTTCACCAAGTCATCACCACATCACTATAATCATCATAATTCAAACTAGGTTTACTTTCATGCATAGAAAGAATAATTATTGTATGTATATATTTGCATGCAAAAGAAGTAGGTAGTTACATGTGTAAAGGAAAATAACTAGTTGAGATTTCATACATAATGGAGTAACTACTATGTTAGTTTCCTTTGGAAAATATTATGCCTCCATGCAATTATAATAGCTATTATATATGCTTTTCTAGAAATATTATTTTATTTTCATGCAATATTATGTTAACTTTATTGTAGGAAAGAATTTATTTGCATGCAAGCTTGTGTTAGCCATATTTCACTAGGTTGACTTGATTGCATAGAAACAATAATTATTTTATGTATATATTTGCATGCAAAACTAGTAGGCAGTTGCATGCATAAGAGAAAGTAACTAGTTGAGATTTCATGCATAAAGGAGTAACTATTATGTTACTTTACTTCGGAAAATATTATGGTTTTGTGCCATTATAATAACTATTTTGTATGTTTTTTGAGAAATATTATTTAATTGCATGAAATATTTTGTTAGCTTCCTTGTAGGAAATATTATTTATTTGCATGCAAGGTTGTGTTAGCCATATTTTAGAAAAAAAAAACTACATATCTGCATAATAGCTATGATGTTAGCTTCCTTTGGAAGAGAATATCTGAATACATGCATAAAAGGTATTAGCTATTGTGTTAGTGATTATTCAAAAGGAACATGTGCTTATATGGACTAGACCTTTGAAAGATGATTATTTGCATGCACGAAGAACAACCATTGTAGAAATATATATATGCATGTAGGTAAATATTAATCATTGTGTTAAAAGTATTGGAATAAAGCGTGTGTTTAAATGACTATTATGCTTAAGCTGTCCTTTTGAGAATAGGCTCATGTATTTTCACGCAATAAAACTTTATCTATTGTGAAAATAATAAGAATATTCATGCATAGAAACTTTATTTGTTGTCTTAATTTCCTTTCGGAAAAGAAGTATGTAATTGGTTACATAAATGCATAGTAAATTGTGGTAGAATTCCAGAGAAAGAAACATATGTTGAATGGAAAAATAATTAGTTGATTGAGATATATTTCTTGGAATGAAACACATTTTACACGCATGTGAAAAAAAAGTATTGAGATTGATTTCTTGGGAAGAAATGTAGTTTGCATGAATGAAAAGAATGGCTAACATGTTAATTCCTTTTGGAAAAAGATTAAGTTGTGTTAGTCCTTTTAGGAAAGGATCATGTAATTTATGTATAATAATAACACCACTTGAATTAATTCTTTTGGAAAATATTATATAATTTAATATAAAAAGAAATAGGTGAGGGGTTGGTTTCTTCTAAATAAATTTTATATAATTTCACGCACTATTTTTTCTTTGGAAAGGAGTATTTATTTCCATGCCCTAAGATGATGGTTGTAAGGATAGTTCTCGTGAAAGATTGTTATGCATTTGCATGCAATATTATGTTATTTTTGTTGGAAACTACGACAGTACTAGGCGAGGGAATTAGTGGTGATGACCTTTATATCCATTTTAAATTTGTTTACCACGACATCAAATAGCCACACACATCCACCATATTAGTTTATAAAAATATGAAAGTAGAAGTAACTCATGAAATAATAAATATGAGAAACATTAACGTAAGCATGCACACATAAGAACACAAGTATTTTTGGTGGAAACCCTTTCAAGAGAAAACAACCCTACTCCTACTACAATGCTGAATTATTTTATTAATATATTGAATAAATTTTAAATTTATTGGCTTACACCCATAAGTCGGAAGACTCATCTTCCTTCACACTATGCTAACACTCTGCTAGAAGATTTGATGGCGAATGATCCTTGCCCAAATACCATTGGACATTCCAACTCCTCTTGGATGGATAAATATCTTCCTTATACTAAATCCACCAAATCAATGTCTACTCTAAAGCTTCCACACCTTCACTTGCTCCATGCAAACTACGTTTCAAAATATTTCACACTGGGTTCTTAATTCGCTCAATATAAGCAACGCCACAACTCCATCATCCTCCTCATTAAATATGAATAAAAAAACATTGTCATGAAGAGGGTTATTTCTTCTCTTCTCCTCAAAAAATTCTCTGCTCTCTAGCACACCCCAAGTTGCCAATTTTATGCCACAATAAACACATAAAATTTAAATCTTCTTCTTAACTCTATCTCTTATTTTTGAAACCAATACTCTGATAAAACACTGCAAAACAATGTGAGAGTATACTGCGATCTATAGTCACTCTTAAGGCCCTCACAATGGCATACTCTCACACACTCAATCAACCAACCAAATAGACCCAAATCCTTCCTCTATTTATATTTTTGTTTGTAATAATTAACTCATTAAATGATACATATTATGGAGTACTCAACAATTATTTTTACACACTTAAAATTCGGTTAAGATAGGCTTCTTAACTAAATCAAACCACTTAATGCACTATAGTTTTTGTATATTAAAATTTAATTATATTCTAGAGGCTTTATTATGTTTCCTGACCATATTTTGAAAATGTTTGATAATAATCTTTTCCACAATACCAAAACTAGCAATGTTGTACAAGGAATACATAGAAAAACTCGTTAAAATGCTCGGTTGCACACACAACACTACACAAACTCGACTGCAGCTCCTTAGTGTCTCCTAAAATCTTCTCCCCTAGAAAATCGAGACTTGCAGTCATTCTGATGACACATCCTCCATGTGCCTGGGGCAGAGGATGGTCAAAGTCATCATTCCTCAACTCAAAATCTACCCAAACTTCTTACAGAGATTGACAAGCTTTTGTAGGACATGTGGAAGTCATTAACACCTCTGCAACACTTCACCAAGTCACTTCGACATCACTATCATAATCATAATTAAATCTAGGTCTACTTTCATGGATAGAAATAATAAGTATTGTATGTATATATTTGCATGCAAAAGAAGTAGGTAGTTACATGTGTAAAACAAAATAACTAGTTGGGATTTCATGCATACAGGAGTAACTATTATGTTAGTTTCCTTTGGAAAATATTATGCTTGCACACAATTATAATAGCTATTATGTATGTTTCTTGGGAAAGATTATTTATTTGCATGCAATGTTGTGTTAGCCATGTTTTACTAGGTTTACTTGATCGCATAGAAAGAATAATTATTATATGTATATATTTACATGCAAAATAGTTAGGTAGTTCCATGCGTAAAACAAAACAAGTAGTCAAGAATTCATGCATAAAGGAGTAACCATTATGTTAGTTTCCTACAGAAAATACTATGGCTACATGTAATTATAATAGCTATTATGTATGTTTTTTGAGAAATATTATTGAATTTCATGCAATATTGTGGTAGGTTTCTTGTAGTAACGATTATTTCTTTGCATGCAAGATTGTGTTAGAGATATTCTGGAAGAAAAACTACATATTTGCATAATATCTATGATGTTAGCTTTCGTGGAAGAGAATATCTGTATACATACATAAAGAGGAATAACTATTGTGTTAGTGATTATTCGAAAGGAACATGTGCCTATATGCCCTAGACCTTTAAAAAATGATTATTTTCATGCACAAAGAACAACCATTGTAGAAATATAATATGCATGTAGCTAATGATTAATCATTGTGTTAAAAGTATTAGAATAAAGAGAGTGTTTAAGTGGCTATTATTCTTAAGTTGTCCTTTTGACCACAGGCACATGTATTTTTATGCAAGAAATCCATAGTTGTTGTGAAAAAAAGAACAATATTTATGCATAGAAACATTATCTATTGTGCTAATTTCCTTTTGGAGAGGAAGCATGTAATTGATTACATAAATGAATAGAAAATTGTGGTATAATTCTAGAGAAAGAAATGTGTGTTGCATGCGCAAAAAATTAGTTGATTGAGATATATTTCTTGGAAAGAAACACATTTCACATGCATGGGAAGAAAAACTATTGAGATTTGATTCTTGGGAAGAAATGTAGTTTGCATGAATGAAAATAATCGCTATCATGTTAATTTGAATGAATGAAAAGAATGGACAACATGTTAATTCTTATGGGAAAATGCCATCCAATTTATATGTATAATAATAACACCTCTTGTATTGATTCTTATGGAAAATATTATATAATTGAATATAAAAAGAAATAGGTGAGGGGCCAATTTCTTTTGAATAAATTTTATATAATTCCATGCATTAACTATGGCACTAGTTTTCCTTTCGAAAGAAGTATTTATTTCCACAACCTAAGATGATGGTTGTTGGGATAGTTCTCTTGAAATATTGTTATGCATTTGCATGCAAGATTATGTTAGTTTCTGTTGGAAACTAGATCACTAATGGGGGAGGGTGAATCAGTAGTGACGACCTTTATATCAATTTTAAATCTATTTACCACAATATAAAATAGCCACACAAATACACCATATTAGTTTATCAGAATATGAATGAAGAAGTAACTCATAAAATAATAAACATGAGAAACATCAACATAAGCATGCATACATAGGAACACAAGTACTTATGCTAGAAACCCTTTCGGGTGAAACAACCCTATTGTTGTTGTGTTGGTCAATTCTTTGATTCATATGTTGAATAAATTTTACAATGATTAGCTTACACCCATAAGCGAAACGACACGTCTTCATTCACTGTATGTTCACACCTATTTGAGAGGAAAATTCTTTCTCTCTAGATGCTCCCATGAACAATGGTCCTCACCCAACTACCATTGGGATGTCTAGCTCCTATTGGATGGAGAAACATCTTCCTCATACTAAATCCATGAAATCAGTGTCTCCTTTGAAGCCTCCATGCGTTCACTTTCTCCATGTGAACCATGTTTCAAAATATTTCACACTGGGTTCTTAATTCGCTCAAGATGAGAAACCCAGCAACTCTATCATTCTACACATCAAATATTAATTAAAAAAAATAAATCATATAGAGGGTTATTTCTTCTCTTCTAATCAAAACAATTTCTGGTCTCTAACACACGATAAGATGCCAATTTTCTTCCACGATCAACACATAGAATCTAAATCTTCTTCTCAACTCTATCGCTCATTTCTCCACACAATACATTAATAAAACACTACAAAAAATGTGAGAATATCCTGCAATCTATACTCACTCTCAAGGCCCTCACAAAGGCATACTCTCATACACTCAATGGCCAGCCAAATAGACTCAAATCCTTCCTCTATTTATAATTTTTCTGTGATGATTAGCTCAATAAATGCTACAAATTATGGAGTACTCAGCAATTCTTTTCACACACTTTAGATTTGGTTAAGATAGGCTTCTTAACTAAATTAAACCACTTGATCCACTAAAATTTTCATATATTCATATTTAATCATATTCTAGAGGCTCTATTATATTTTCCAACCATATGCGAAAATGTTCTGATCTTAAGCTTTGCCACAATAACAAAATTAGCTGAGTTGCACAATGAATGTGGATAAAAACTAGTGAAAATATTGGATTAAGTTTAAACGCTTTACAGACTCAAATGGAACTCCTTAGTCTCTCCCACAAGCTTGTATCCTAGTGTCTGGAGACTTTTAGTCACTCTCATGACCCATCATCCTTGCGACAACGACAGAGGATGGTGAAAGTCATTATTCCTCAGCTGAAAACCTAGACAAACTTCTTCCAGAGTTTGAAAAGGCTTTTTTGAAGCTCTAGAAGTCAATGGTACCTCTATAACACTTCAGAAAATCACTTCCACATCACTATAATCATCAAAATTAAAACTAGTTTTACTTGGATTCCAACCAACAACCATACTAGAACTTGAGCCATCAAACTGCTCCATAACAACTCTACCATTAGTATGTAGCTCTAGAACTGATCAGACATCCTCCAATACATGTCCAACCATCTCAAGCATTCACTGTCACTTGTAGATCCTCTCCAAGCCCAATGTATAGCATCATCAACATTAGGGAGCTAATCTGGGACATGCATACCTAATCATGAAGGCTCCTCAACTCTAAGACATAAACACATGTATTCAACAACATGATCAAAAATATCATCACATATCCAAACTAGTTCAATCTAGTAGACAAGTCAAGGACCATCTACGCATCATTCATACACAAGCCACCTCCAGCCATACATACACATGCATAACCTACTGACCTATAACCCAAGAAAACAACTTGACGTCAATGCCAACCAACAACACATCTGTAATACTGCAATACACATCAATGCCAACAATCTCCCCCTTTGGCATTGGTGGCAACCCGAATGAAACAATCATATGAAAATTGATCAACATCCTTACATTATCTCCCTTTCATATCAATGGAAAAGGGCTAAATATATCGAGGACAAATTCTATATGCCCTTCTCCATTTAATGGGATCATAAAAAAAAAACATAGTCTCCACTGAATATCATATGCAGGTGATGAGAAATGCAGTGGAATAATGAATGATAAGAATAATAGTAACAATCCCCCACATAACTGAAAAACATGTGCAATAAACTCCCCCTAGACACATGTTATTCCCAATCAACAACCCACTAGAGAAGCAATATACATCTCCTATCAACAACAACAATAAACTCTCTCATTCCCAAGGAAACATCACAATAACCAAGAGAAGGAATAATGGAAACATGCACTCTCTCTCCTGAGGAAACAATGACATAATCCATATCATAATGTATAAGAAGATCGAGTCACCAACATATAGAAGCAGCAAGAACTATGATCAACTCTATAGTACCAACAACATATATCCAACTAACTTTGGAACAACAACACCAAATACATCCTCTCCGCAGTGTACTCTCCAATAGTAGAAAATTCATATATCAATGGTAGAAATTACCATCTAGAAGCAACATCTATCTGAAGTAGACATGGTATCAACAAAAATATGATGACAGGTCATAGCTGTATGACCAACCATAATCCACTAGATGAAAAAGTCTTCATGGATGAATGTAGAATAATATATATAGCTTCCACTACCTCTTTTCCATATGCAAGAGGCTACTCCACATGGACCAAGGACTATGACCAAATGATATGCAACAAAGTACAAGACTTCACAGGCCTATTACATGGCTTCCTAAATGATAATACTTAATTTCTCAATGACAACATAAGCCCATACAAATGGCTGGACCATGACTCTAGATATTCTCTCCATGAAAAATGTGAGAGTATACATGAATAATACATGAAATACATCGTTGTACTGACACTAATAACAACCCATACACAGTTGCACTAACTCGCATAACACATTTTACACATATGCCAAACATGGATATTAATCATTATGCATGCAACATACAAGAATGAGACTGTCTTATACATAGCTATCATAAAAATTATCCCATGAATGCATGTCTAATACAATGTCACAATGCAAGTACATGGAGCATATCATCCACAACATGTCCTCTTCATGGAAGCAAGATAATAACAACATAAATAACATAAGAGAAATTTATTATCCTCACAAATCATTAGTCATAAATCAAGATCTCAGCAATAGTAATCAACAAAACATAATAATACATAGTCGCCCAACAATAACATGTATCAGTATCATTGTAAACTAGCAACATATGACAACACCATGAATAAAAAACATAGCACATCAATCAGATTAATATATCAACTCTATATGGTAAAACATAACAACAAAAATAATCATCATATGTAGGATGAATTCTACCATATAAATTGGCAGACTGTAGCAACAAGGTGTAGTAACAACAACAATATCACATTAACAACCATACTCAAAAATATAAACATCATCCACCATCATACTACTTCATAGCAACATCGCATGAAAAATACCATCCAACCAAGATGGATAATACATTCCAGGTACATGTTAACTCATATAGGAAACATATAATCCATGCGCATCCAAATTACAAGCTATTGCAGCAACCTCATGTTAGATAAGAAAATAGTATGGAAGATATAGTAAAATCCTCCAAGTAACAATGATGCCATCAATATCACTAAAAGATATTGGAGGCATATGAGATGCTCCCCCTGAGCATGTGTCATCCTTATTCCTAATCGCAATCACCTTAGAAAAAACAACATTAGTAGAAAAAATCCATCATCAAGAAATCATAATAAAAAATATAAGCATAATTATCATCATAACATAACTACATGCAGAAAACAATATGAGCCGTATACTCCCCCTGAGCCTATGAAGGCCTCACATTAATTTTGTAGTCTAAAATATATATCATGCAAGAGTGGACTACAATATGTTTTGATCTCTTCTACTATGAATATGAATATGAGGAGTATTTATTTGATCTCCTTCCTTTGTTTACTCTTCCCTTCAATACATAAACTGTTAGGGTCCCACCCTAACTCCCTTATCTATGTAATGGGGCCACGTCATAGTCAAGAGTCATTAAAGCCCATATTAATAATTGTAAGTGGTTAATCCACAATTAATAAAGGAACCACAGTTAGTTGCAAATGGGCCATAGTATTAGATAGATGGTATTAGTAATAAGTGGTATTGACCCGTGGTATTACTCATAGGAGTCATATATAAAGGATAGAAACTCCCTGCGAGGAGCATCATGTCTTATTTTTGTAATCGAGCTCTGCTTTATTGGAGGTTGCCCCCTCGAAGAGGCAAGTGAACATTACTCTCTGAAGAATAAAATCATTGCCATTCTGTGTTCTGGGTATCTTTTCTTCGCATATTCTATGTTCTCGGTATCTTTTCTTCGCATATTCTATATTTGGGTATCATTTGTAGGTTAAGAGCATAACAAGTGGTATCAGAGCCCTTTCCAGGGTCGGTGGGATCTCCATTTAGTAGCAATTTTTTTTTTTTTGGCTCGAGACGTGTTTCGTTGTCTTTAAACCACGGGATCTATCATTGAGGGCATAAATCTACAGATTTGGGGAGGCATGCACACAGGAAATACAAGAGGGGGTCACGTCTGTTGGACCTCCCTTGTAACCCTTGTGGGTACCCCTTCGAGTAGTAGCGCATTAGATAGAACCGCGCACGGACTGTCTTCCACGTACCCTCTGGGTATATCGGAAGCCCCATAGGCTCCCTGAAAACCTCACCATAGATAAACCAGTGATTGTCTTGCGGCTACAGTACACAGAGAACAGCACTCGGAGAGATTACTTGCTCATACGATAGGGTAGTTGGGTGGTACGGCTAAGGGTACGGTCGACCCTCCTTAGTTAGAGCCCTGAAACATTGGGCTGAATACTATTGCCAGACCCTTATGTATATTGCGATCTGTAGCACCTGACACTCCTCAAGACCCTAGTTCCTTTTTTAATCATCATCTCTTCCAGAGTGCAGCAGCAGCAGACATCAGTCCCAACTAGCCAGTTCTGATCTATTAGATTCATGAGATCTACAGAAGCAGTCAGTTCAGCCATCCATCGCTACCCGAGCCGCCATTCAAATCTCTCAGATCCATAAGACCAGAAGTGTTGTGCAGGGTTCCTATACCAGGGTATAATTGTCGTAGGACTTTTGGCCGCATTGACATTTTGAGGATTTGGCGACTGCAGTATTGATCAAGAAGGAGTAAAACTCCGTTAGGAGTAAAAAAAAAAAAAGACTGAGATGTTCCGGGACACTTATTGGTGATATAGCCCATTAAAATCAGGACGACGAGCTGAGCATGGTGGTGCCATTCAATTAATTGGGCAAATTTTTTTTTTTGGCGGTCCCAATTTTTCATCAGGTCGGTGTATGGTAGCAACTAGAGCTCAAGCAATGGCCAATGAAAGGATGGACAAACTAGAAGAAATGGTGAACAAAATCCAAACTCAACTTGACAGACTAGATCTGGATAGCATGAACAACACGCTTAAAGGAATGAGTCTCGAGCTAGAGAAATTGCAGGGAAAAGGCAAGGAGGATTTTATGTCAAACGGCAAGGAGCAAGCCCACAAGGAGGGGTATAATGGCCATGAAGGCATTTACGGTGAATCTAGCCACTCTCCTCACATCTGGCACACCCATCCACCACCCAGTCAGTGACCTCCTAAGTTGGATATGCATAAATTTGACGGTTCTCACACGTCCGCATGGCTAGCACAAATGGAGCAGTATTTCAAATTGAATCATATCCTAGATGATGCGACTAAGCTTATGTTGGGGAGCATGTACTTCGACAATGAACGGTGGAAATGGTGGGAATGGCATCAGCGTTGCAATGGATATTTTAGGACTTGGACCCAATTTACCAAAGCTCTTAGAGATCGCTTTGAACAAGAAGACTCTTATTTGGGTCGTCTCACTAAGCTCCAACAGACTGGTACAGTGGAGGAATATATTATCGCTTTTGAAGGCTTAGATTTCCGCACTAAGGGTCTCACAGATGAGTTCTACACGGAATGTTTTATCAGTGGTCTTAAAGAATCCACCAAAGCTCAAGTTCTACTTCACCACCCTCCCACGTGGACGGAGGCTTGCCAGGTAGCTCGTAAGGTGGAACGTGCATTAGCAACCCAATACAGTCGCCCAAATTTCCTCGCTAATGGTCGTCCCCCACAGGCTCAGAACACGACTCAAACACTTAAGGTCCAAAAGGTGTCCCCTGCGGAAATGGCCGAAAGAAGGAAGCAAGGAATATGTTACTACTATGATGAAAAATAATCCTCAGGTCATAAATGTAAGGAACCCAAATTCTTTCAAATAGATGCCAATGACTACAACTCAACAGAGGAAGATCCTTCACTTGAGGAACATGAGCCGCTAGAGGACGATAACCAACAGGACAATGTCTCTGACGAACCAGTTATTTCGTTGCATGCCTTGGCAGGGATTTCTTCCCCTCAAACCCTCAAAATCAGAGGGTTTATTAAACATCACCCAGTAGTAGTTTTGATTGATAGTGGAAGTACACATAATTTCATCCATTAAAAAGTCGTATAAACAATGCATTTCTTTGTACGAGCAGTTTCTAACTTCCAAGTTCAAATTGCAAATGGAGGCACAATGAAATGTGAAGGCCGTTGTGAAAATGTCAAACTTAAAATGGGGGATTATCAGTTGAAAACCCACATGTTT
>APFE030446545.1:0-19415 GCA_000404065.3 Pinus taeda
GAGGGTCCTTTGAAAGAGGCGAAGTCGGATCAAATCATCGAGCCATGAATTCGACGAACACCATAAGTGATACATCATGACATGAGCCTGAGGGTCCTCTCCGGCCTTCCCATCAAATTTGGGACAGTCACTTGGAATTTTAGTTGGAACTGGTGGCCACTGCAGATCATGCAGAATAGGATCATTCGTCAATTTTGACACATCGGGCAGTTCCAACATGGCTAGAAATGGTAATTGAGGATTAAACGACATTTGTGGCGGATATGAGGTGGAACCAGGATTCCACCCAGCTCCAGGTTGCCCCCATTGTCCTTGTCCCGATGGACCAGGTCCGTAAGGGCCTTGTCCATAAGGATTTTGTCCATAGGGGTTGTTCCCGAAACCAGGTTGCTGATTCTGCCCCCCAGCACCCCATTGGTTACCATATTGACCAGTAGGTTGTTGATAATTCGGTTGAGGATTACCCTGCGGCTGTTGGTAATTCTGATAAGGGATGTAAGGATTCTGTCCCTGGGGTTGCTGGTATCCGTACTGAGCCTGTGAACTAGGTGGCATTTGATGGGATTGATATCCACCAGAATGCTGGGGCTGGGATTGGTACCCGCCCGAATATGGAGGCTGGGCCTGATGCCCGCCAGAGTACGGAGGCTGGGCTTGATACCCGCCTGAGTACGGAGGTTGGGATTGATACCCGCCCGAGTAAGGAGGTTGGGATTGAAACCCACCTGAATACGGAGGCCGGGATTGGTACCCACCTTGATATGGATGCTGGGATTGGAACCCACCTGAAAGAGGAGGTTGGGATTGATACCCGCCTGCATTCTGAGCCGTCTGGCCAGAGGGTCGTACTGGTTGGATTGGGGGCGGCCTTACTCGTCCAGAAGGTCGAGCTTGCTGGGTGAGGGGTGGCCCTTGTGAAACCAAGGTTTGTCCCTGGTGACCAGAGGGTTGCTGAGTGGTAGGCCGACCTTGCTGCATGTAAGGTGGGCCTCCTTGCCCAGAAGGGTTTCCTTGCTGGTTTACGGGTTGACCTTGTTGCCCATGGGGTTGTCCCTGGTTCCCGTAGGGTTGCCCCGAAGGGTAGCCTTGTTGGGTGCCTGGTTGACCTTGTTGGGCGTTAGGTTGTCCCGGGTTTCCTGAAGGTTGCCCAAGATAAGTAAACGCCGGACCACTAGAGACCAAAGGTTGTCCTTGATGAGGTTGTCCTTGTGGGCCTCCTTGCTGACCAGGGTAGTTTTGACCTGTATACTGCTGCCCATAATTGGGCTGCACGTAAGGTTGCTGACCCTGGTAAGGTGGTCCTTGCTGTCCTTGTCCTGGATAGTACTCGCTGTCACCATATCTGGTGGTGCCCCAATCCACGTTCAATGGAACGGAAATTTCGTCATAAGGAATTTGAGGCAAGGAGGTGTACAAATAATGATTCTCGGCATCATAGTACGGACCTTGACCATCTAGGTTCTGGATATTACGCAAGTATTCAAAATATGCCTCCTCCTCTGTCATATATTCAGAAGCAGGAGGAACATCACTTGCAGGGTGCACAACTCTAGAAGAAGGAGACGGTTCACCACTCTGCGTTGGACCTCGAGACGGGCCCGCAGTAGAAGTGACAGCGGATGAAGCTGTGGCCGCACTCACAACTGGAGTTGACGCTGCGACACAAACGGTCGGGTTGGTGGGGACTGGCATGACAGCAGAATGAGAGGCTTGGGAAACAAACGGTCCTGTGGTAGGGACGACGTTGTGACCCCAAACAAAAGAGGAGACTGCCGAGTTCATAGCATCCCGCAATGACCTGTAACGCCCCAGCACCGTTCGCCCTGAAGACATGATGGTGTAAGGTGTAGAGATAACAGGGGATGTTGCCGGAATGGGAGTATCTATACTCGACATAACAGCCAGGCCACTAGACACTGGAGAAGCGTCGCCCATATCGGATGAAGCCATCGAAGATGGAGCATCGACAGGAGTGGCAGGATAAGACTCGTCAGAGGGTTCCCAAATAGGGTTGTAAAAGAACTCGTAGAAGTCGTCTCCTGGAGCTCGAGAGTTCAACGGTTGTATGCTTGGAACAATGGGAAGAGCGTCACAGACTGGAGTTTCAGGGGCAACAGAAGATGGGGACCCTTCTTCACTTGGGATCGAAGACGGAGTCGATGGATCCGCCAGGATGTCCCAACAAAGACCCTAAAGAAGCTAACGATAAAACCTACTCAAACTAAATGCACACAAGATCTAACCGGGTAATATTATCGTGGCCAAATGAATTTTAAGACACAGGAACCAAACCTGACCTTTTCATTTTTCGAGAGTCGAGAAAAGGACGAAAAGATGACTCTATCTACTTCGAATGTTTAATGAGCATGAAGTGACAAGACGCTCACTTACACCTTTTCTTTTAGAGAGTCTGAAAAGGATCAAAAGCGACTACTCTAGAAGTTCTAGGCAAAAAGGTTTACCAAGCAACCCATAAAACTGCTATATACACCTTGGCAATCATATGAGAACCAAGGACTTTATGTACTGCAGTCAATCTTGTCGAATGCTGTGTTCGGTGCGTTACGGTTCACAAGGCGGCAGACTCGGCTTCCTATGGATAAAGGATGCAAGCCTCATGGAGTCTCCCCATATATACGCGACGGTACGTGGGAGCCCAATCCGTACTAGCACTTATTGTTTCACCGTGGAGGAATCACCCAACCACTCAATGGTAAGATACCAGGTTTAAAGACGCCGGAACACGTCTCTAGCCTAGACCTCTAGATATTCACGTTAAGTTCCAATGTGTTTTTAGATAAATTTGGTTTATTTTACGGTTGATCTTGATTTAAGTTTTAGTTTCAGGTCCTACCGTATGATCTCTCAAAAACACCTAAATGCAACTATATGCCAAAGATCATCATTTTGTTCGATGAATTCTAACTATAAGAAGGTTAAGAATCTTTCAACCAAACAAAACGAATTCAAGCAATCACGCAACCTAATGCAACTTGCAACAAGGAAATGACACTTTTCTTTTGAAAGCACAAAACAACGAAATGTTCTTTTCCTTTCAACTATTGATGCAAAAGACACTAGTTTGCTTTACTTTTCAATGACATAAAAGTGCTTTTAAAATGAATTAGAGAGACAGCAACACTAAGTGAAAGAACTAAGATCACTCAATGCACACACAAGACAATTCCCAAGTCACTAAAAACCAGTTTCCCAAATCCAAGGAAAACGAAGGCTTAGGAGCTATGTAATCTAAGCTCAACAAGACACCGAGGAATTCAAAGGAGGAAAGCAAATCGCTTGGAACACAATCAAACACTTTCAACAATCACCAAACAAATGCGAAAACAAAAACGAAGTTGGTTGGTCAACCAAGAACACAAGATCCCGAATGGGAGGCTAGACACACACGACCACTAGATGCCCTAGGGTTTGAGTGTGAAATCAATGGAGAAAAGCGAACACCCGAAGGATGAGAGTCCACAACCAGACAAACGACGATCCGACACACTTTAGTAATCGCAAAAGTCAAGACAAAATGCAAACCAAGCAACGAAAGCAAAAGGAAGGCTTTGCAAAAACTGAAAACAAGCAATAACCGAACCCTCGCGGAACGAGGCCTCGCAAGCAAGCGAGTTACAGCTTAAACAAAATAAACAAGCCAAAAGCCAAGTGGAAAAAGCAAGGGACAGCCAAACCAAGAGGTTCAGGAGGTCAATTTGGACAAAAAAGAGTTTTACAGGATCAGCGCGGTTGACCCCTCAGCAACAAAGCGATGACAAAAAAAGGTTTGTAGCAACTTTGCGCTGTCAGCGTGGAAGGACACGGATAAAGGGCGCTGGCCCGAAAACAAGGTCAGCGCGACTGTTAAATGTATACACGCGATGACAGGAACAACAAAGAAGACACTGTGCGATGTCAGCGCAGCTGTTCTAAAATAAAGCGTGCTGAGGCTAAAAACAAATAAAATCGAACCAAAAACCCCCAAACCAAGGCAGCAGGATTTCAAGACAATTAAAGCAGTTCCCAGGACGAACCAGGAAACAAACCAACAACAAATCAATCCCCAAACTTTGACAAAGAGGCAATAATCAAATCAAAAACAAGGGTGAACTACAAAGAGGCAAGCAAGCTTCCCAGCGGAGTCGCCAAATTGTTGGAGAGGTAAATCCCCTCTACGGATAGAGGCGATCCCTACTATCCCAAAGGGGGTCTAGCAACAATCAAACAATGCTACACTGCAGGTTCCTAGTTGTAATTAACAAGTGGGTAGAAGAAACCTACTTGGATTCCAACGCTACGTTTGTCGAAGAGATGATCCTCTCGCTCCTTTGCTCCAGCCGATCACAGTCCTCCACTATCCTCGCGGACGGACACCTGCACAAGCAAAGAGAGAACAAACACAAGCGTAAAATCTACTAAAAACAACTATGTATCAGTCAGGAAGGATACAATTTACATTAATCATTCATAGGACAAATGGAAATGGAACCATAAGAGTAGTCATCTATCTTTATTAATCAGAAAATAGAGTAAGGTACAACCGAAGTCCTGACGCTGAGTCCTTATCTAGAGGGTCCAGCCAGCATGTCTTCCAAGCATTCACCTTTGAAGCAAATCTCCCAAGTCAAAGAGGTCTCTCTCTCACATACAAGGCAACAAACTCATGACCTTCCTCAAGCTCAAAAGCAATCCTCACACAACACACCAAATGCCTACAAAGAGCAGCACTAATGCACTAAGAATTCCTCAATCAAAGTCTATATGTTCCAAACTAGCTACTCATGGGCAATGGAGGAGGCTTATAAAGGAGAAGGAGTCTCCATGAATAGGTAAAGGATGAGCTTTCCCCCAAGATAAGTGGATGATCAGTCGAACAGACATGCCAGAGAAAGGATGGCGACCTCAACAATGCTAACAACCAAGTCTGGAGTCATCTGGAAGGTTGGCTGTTAGAACAAACTCGCCTAAACAGGATCGGCGCGGGTGCAAAACTGGGCTGGCGCGCTGGCATCGCAAATCAATAATAGAAGAGGTCCGGTCAGCGCACAATGATACAAACGGAGGGCGTGCTGTCTGTGAAATTGGACCAGCGTGGAAAACACGTGTGCTTCCGCGCTGGCAGCGCAGCAGTTACATTATCCTCCGCCAGTCAGCGCGGTTATTTAATGAACAGTCGTGATGATTCAAATAACTTAGGCAAAGAGGGTTTTTAGCCATTTCAGAGAGCATAAGTGAGGAAAATGTGATTTTATGGCACATTAGGGAGACTGACATGATGGCAGTGACATTTTACTGTGTAACACCTGCAACGCCTATTGTTTCTCTACAACAAGAGAACTTCTCAGAGCTCACAGATTTTGTCAATGCATCTGCAGTATTCTTCAAAGTGTCCACCTTTACCAGCAACACCATTTTTTCTTCTATCATATCCATCACAGAGTGATACTGAACATCAATGTGCTTTGCCTTTGAATGGTAAGTAGGGTTCTTTGCCAAGAAAATTGCACTTTGGTTGTCACACTCTATCCTTATAGCTCCCTATACTAGCCCCATACTTGAACAAAATCTCTGCAACCAAATTGTTTCCTTGCTTGTATGAGTGGTTGCCATGTATTCTACCTCTGTAGTTGATAGTGCCACTACGAATTATTTCTTACTCATCCAACTGACTGCAGCTCCAAATAGGTTAAACACATACCCACTTGTAGATCTTCTCTGATCCAGATCTCCAGCCCAGTCTGCATCAAAAAAGCCATGAATATCCAAAACTTTGTCCACTCCTGGTCTTCCATGATAGCACAAACCATAATCACTAGTGCCACGCAAATACCTGAAAACCACTTCACTGATGTCCAATGCTCCTTCCATGGTTTTAACATAAACTTGCTGAAAACTCCCACTGCATGTGCAATGTCTGGTCTAGTACAGACCATCACATACATCAAGCTACCGACTGCACTTGTATATGGAACACGGGACATGTCCTATTCCTCTTCTTGTGTCTTGGGACACTGTTCAACAGATAACCTTACACCTACAGAAATAGGAACCTTCACTAGTTTACTATCTTGCATATTAAACCTCTGCAATATTGTCTCGACATACTTCCTCTAGCTTAACCAAATCTTCCTCTTTGCCCGATCTCTTTTAATTTCCATGCCCAAAATATAGTTTACAACACCAAGATCTTTCATGTCGAATTTGGAGGACAATTGGGTCTTCAAATCCTGGATAATTTCTTTGCCATTTCCAACCAGAAACATGTCATCCACATACAAGACTAGATAAATAACACAGTCACCAATTAATTTAAAATACACACAGTGATCTGCTTTGTTTCTGGTGAAGCCAAGTCCCCGTATAAATGTATCAAATTTCTGATACCACATCCTTGGTGACTATTTTAGCCCATACATAGACTTATTTTTGCTGAGCAAAGACTGAACTAATTATATTAAAAGTACAAAAAAAGTATTTACAAGAGGTAAGAACCTCTGAGAGCGCATGATCAGCTCTCTGTCCAAAATTTTCTTGACAACCTGGATCCTCTGCTTGTGCGAGCCAGAGGTTACAAAACCTTCAACCGAAGGAGAATTAACTAGGCAAGAGAAGAGAAGAGACAGGTGAACAATACCCATTGCCGGAACAGTAGAAGAGACAGGTGAACAGTACCCATTGCCGGAACATAAACCGAAAGAAAAACAGGGGTGCCATGCATAATTGCATCCATTGCTGGTCGCCTCCCCATGAAACAAAACCAAAAAGAAAATGCCGCACATCTGGAACCATTGACTTACCCCTAACGCATCCGTTTCACTTGGTTTGCTTCTGCTGCTCCTCCGCTTCGCGTTCCTGAGCCCGCTTCTTTCTATCTTCTGCTGCGCGAACCGGGTCCCTCTCCCAAGTCACCTCCATCCCCACCGGAATATCTTCCAGCCGATCAATACCAGGGGGCAATTTGAGATACAGGGTGTAGTCAAAGGAGTCCTCAGAATCTTCCTCCCTGACTTTGCTCTGAGGGGAGGTAGGCTTGCTGCTCTGAGTCTCCATAAGAGCATCCGTTGGATTTTCAGCCACCTCCATGGGCTCTTTGCCTTTAAGGCTTCCAATTTCCTTAAGAGCCTCAGCCTGCTCCGCTGAAAAACCTTGGGTACTTTCGTCATCTGCCCTGCTTTGGAACTCCGGGCTGTAAGAGCTGTCCGGGTCATCCGAGGAGGGAGGCGCCTGTTCCGCTGTGTCGTCCTTCCGTTTATCCTCCTCCTCATTCTCCTCAGAGAAAATAACTGTGATCATTGCTTTGACCACGGGTTTGTCCCTCCGGCGACGATAATGGAGGGTCACCGTCTGAACGGAGTTACTGATGTCAGAACCCGAGTAATCCGACTTAGAGGAGGGAGGCTCTGCTACAGCCAGAGGAGAGAGGCGCTTCGGGCTTGCTTGGCCCCTTCCTCTAATGCCGGTTCGCTGACCATAATTACGCCCCCTGCGTGGCCCCAGATGACCAGTTCTAGGCGCCATGATGAGCCTAGGATACCTAACCGCTCGCTGAGTGCGAGGCCTGGTTTCCCTAAGCCTTCTTCTGCTAGCAAGAGTGTCTTCGCAGTGATTGCCCGGGCTGCAAAGCAACCCAATATCCAGCGTCGAGTTCGCCAGAGAAGACAGGGGACAATGCACCAGAATTGCACAATGGATGTAATCGAGGGTAGGCTTGCTACCCATAGAGCCTCCCTCCTTCACTCGGACATCAACAGTGAGCCGAGACAGACCGGAGCCGAGCTTAAAACCAGGAGAAAGGAGTGATGGCGCCATCCTAGGATATCTGCAGGCAATTTTTCGGGAGTTCAGCTGCATTGAAGGGCCATTAAGGCGATTTAACTTGAATGGGACGGAGGCCAGCTTCCAGCACATGGCATCCACCTGTCTGGAGCTTGGCTTCATGTGCACGGCACGTGGAGAGCGCATAAACATTAATAACCTATATTAACACCCGCATCCGGGTCATACATAGACTTATTTAACTTGCATACTAGTTCTTTCTTACGCTACACCACAAAGCCTTCAAGTTGCTTCATGTAGATCTCCTCTTCCAGATCCCCGTGGAGAAATGTTGTCTTCACATCCATCTGTTCTACCTCAAAATCAAAAGCAGCAACAATAGATAAAAGTAATCTAATAGAAGCTACCTTGGCAACAGGAGAAAAAATATCACCAAAATCAATTCCCAGCACCTGGGAATAACCTTTTGCTACCAACCGAGCTTTGTATTTCTCCACCTTTCCTTCTGCATTTGTCTTCTTCTTGAACACCCATTTGCTGCCAATGGGTTTCCTTCCAGCCGGCAACTCCACTAGATCCCAAGCCTCATTTTTGTGCAAAGATGTCATTTCATCAACCATGGCCTCTTTCCAGAGTTTTCCATCCTTTGAATCTACTGCTTCCTTCACAGTTCCGGGATCATCATCAGTAACAGATAAAGCAAAATTTGAACAAAAAGCAGATGGACTATACCTTGCTGGATCCCTTCTTTCTCTAACTGATCTTCTCAAACCCGGAGTTTGTGGCTCTTCATCTTCTGATTCCTCCTCTGTTGTAGAGTTTCATTCTTCCTCCTTAAGCTCAAACTATATCTTCTTAGGTTCCTTGGGTTGAACTTCATGTTTAATAACATCTTTAACCTCTCTAAACACCACATCTCGGTTGTACACAACCTTCCTTATTACTGGGTTCCAAATCTTATAACCCTTTAAACCATCCTTATACCCAATAAAGATGCACTTTTCAGATTTACTATCCAACTTTGTTCTTTTCTCCTTTCGAACATGTACATATGCATCACCTCCAAATACCCTCAGATGTTAAAGAGAGGGTTTCTTACCAGTCCATACCTCTTGTGGAGTCTTATCCTCCAATGCTAATGAAGGTGATTTGTTGACCAGGTAACATGTTGTCTCCACCACCTCTGTCCAAAATTCTTGTCCTAACCCGACACCACTGAGCATGCTTCTTGCCCTTTCCATCAACATCTTGTTAATTCTTTCTGCAACTCCATTTTGCTCAGGTGTGTATGGAGTAGTCTTATGTCGTGCTATACCACACATCTTACAGAATTCTTCAAATTCCTTGCTGCAAAACTCTCCATCGTTATCTGTCCTCAACACCTTTATCTTCTCCTCTATCTGGTTTTCCACCAGAGCCTTAAATTCTTTAAACCTGTCAAAGACTTCATGTTTCTGCTTAAGGAAATATATCCATGTATTCCTTGAGAAGTCATCTATAAATGATACATAGTACACAAACTTACCCATTGTTGGAACCTTCACAGGTCCAAACACATCATTGTGCACAAGCTCTAATATATGTTTAACCCTCTTACCACCAGAGGGGAAACTCACCCGATTCTGCTTCCGATATACACAATTTTCACAGAAATCAAAATCCAGAGAGCTATTAGTCATACCTTCTACCATACCTTTACCATGAAGTATTAGAAGGCCCTTCTCTCCAATATGTCCAAGCCTTTGATGCCATCACATGGTATTTTCTCTAGAGACCACTAGATTTTCTGCTCCACTTTCAAGAACCATATAACTATTGCACCCATCAATAACAATGCTACCTTGCAGTTTGTAGAAAGTTCCAATCTGAACTCCCCGCATCAATACTAGTGCTCCCCGAACCGTCTTGCAGGTATCTTTCTTGAACACTGTTTTTACACCTGCATCATCCAACTTGCTTATAGAAATTAGATTTCTCGCCAATGCAGGAATATGCAAAACACCCGGAAGTGTTCTAACCCTTCCACCTTGCAACTACAAGTTTACTTTTCCGCGACCAAGGATTATAGCCTTCCTATCATCCCCTAAGAAGATATAACCACCATTATATTTCTCATGCTCGCAGAACCACTCTCTATGGTGAGTGAAGTGAAAGGATGCACCTAAGTCAATCAACCATGCCTCATGATCTACATGTGTACTTGAAGAAGTATACATCCCCACCTTCATCTGAGATGGTTTTCGCCTCTATAGAAGGAGCATCATCAGATCCCTTTCCTTTGTTAGGAGCTTTATATTTACACTCCCTTTTGTAGTGCCCTTCCTTTCAACATTTCTAGCACACCACCTTTACTGGATTTCCTGGAGATTTAGATCTCCCTCTAGATTTAGATCTCCCACTCGATGACTTATTTTTGTTTCTGTTATGGGATCGTCCTCGTATAGACAAGGCATCACCATTCTGCCTCTCCATATTTTTCCGTCTCATCTCCTCCATCAACAAGGATGAGACTATTTCATCAAACTACAAGGCAGTTGCATTGCTACCTATTGCAATAACCAGACTATCCCATGAATCTGGTAGAGAACACAACAAACTAATGCACTTATCTTCATCTTAAATTTTAATATCAACAGATAATAACTAACTTACCACTGTATTAAATGTGTTCAGATGCTTTATCACCGAGTCTCCATCTTTCATCCTCAGGGTATACAGCTTTTTCCGTAGGAACAATTTATTCACCAAAGACTTAGATTGGTACAAAGTCCCTAACTTGTCCCACAAAGCCTTTGTCGTACCTTCCCCTAATACATTCAGCAATATTGAATCTGAGACACACAATCGTATTGTGCTCTTTGCCTTCCGATCCAACTTCTTCCATTCTTCTTTGGACACTCCCGTTGGTTTAGTACTTGGATCTACTACGATCCACTGATCTTTATCTACCAAAAGATCCTCCATCTGGAGTTTCCATAACTCAAAAATCTTACCGTTAAATTTCTTGATCTCAATCTTTCCACTGCTCGCTTCTTCTTTCATCACAAAAATCGATCCCGCAGATCTCCTACTAAACAGGGTTTAAAACAGGCCCGAGCGAAACCCCTCCGCAACAAAGGCATCCCCTTGAAGCTAAAACAACTCTGATACCAAATGTAGGTTTTAACCCCGTACATAAATTACCTCCATATGAATTCTAAAACGCTGAAAATAAAAAAATGCGAGAGCATAACACATAAAACACATATACATAGATATTTTCCCCTGGATCCCAAAACCAGGACTACCAGCTTGATTTTTCATTATGTTCCTTTCAATGTTATAATACATATATATACATGCTGAAGCATCCAATACCATGGACCGTAAACCATCATGCTAAAAACCATGTGCGAAAACCATGCACAAAACCATAGGTAGGTCCACCAACCTAATATAGGGTCCAAAAATAAAAAAGCTGGGCTAACTGCCCCCCTCAAACCCCCTGCGACCCCCCGCTATGCAGTCAGCGCAATGAAGGGGGGGCTCTGCCCCACCTCTAACCCGTCGGTTAACTATGAGAGATAGTTATGGAAAGAATGTATCACAACCCAACAAGGGAGAAGAAGAGGGGAAAGACAAAGGTGAAAAGGGCAATGGAAAAGAGGAGGCAGAGGACAGGGAGGAGTCACCCAGGGTGTCTCCAAACCCCACCGAGAAAGAGGCAACAACTGCCCTCACTACCTTTAGAACCCCTATCAAACAAAAAGGAAAGAGACAACGAAAAACCCCATTATACTTTAGAACAAGGATAAGGTAGGGAAAACCTCAAACTCCAACCAAGGTTCCCATTGTTATTGATGACTCACCTAAACAGCAGGAGAAGATGGCTCCTATAATAAAAACTCAAGGAGAAGGATCCTCAACAGAAACCTACCCTAAGTCTCCTATCACTTATGAGAGAAGGCTTGTGACTAGATCCACCTCATCCAAAGGAAAAGACATCCTACATGATACACAACAGGACCTGCAAGAACCAGAGGTAGTCCTACAGGAAACTCTGCTAAACCTACAGGAAACTCAGAAATTGGATAAGGAAGGAAGTATGCAACAAGAAACAAAGAGAGATGACCCTGAGCTAAGGGAACCTAGTCCTCAACCTAACCTTGACTCCTACTACAGATTTATTAAAGGGGGTAGGGTTATTCCACAAAAATTTTCCATCCCATTATTCTTTAAGCTTGAGAAAGAAAGAGTCAGAACACATAGATGGATGCGGATTGCTAAGTCCAAGGGAGTGGAGGACATTGGTCACATGGAGGAGAAGCTCAAAGAGATGGGCAAAGAACTAAGTAGCCTGAGGGACAAAGAGGCCATAATGAGAACTCGGTTGGAGGCAGAAAATGCATGGTTGAAAGGACAAAATGCAAGAAAGAGCGAATCAATTAGCATCCATGGCCAATCTATCTTTGGAATCAATCCAATGCAGGATGCCAACTAAGTCATATACATTATAACTTAAGGAACATTGGCTGCAATTCCAAATCAAGCCCCTAGCATAGAGAGGCACTATGCCATTCCAGGATTATAGACAGTTCATTGACCTTTGTGATCAAAGCACATTGGAAGATAGGACTAAGATGTCTGAGTTCTACTTGCATAACATGACCTTGACAAATATGAATGTGTGGGACCCTAATGCAAAGCTAGGGCATTTACAGTTGATGGATTTGGCATCATGGATGAACCATGAGGAAACAAGGGCTGCAAAAATGAAGAAGATATTGGAAAGAGAATAAACATAGCCTCTCATGATAAGAGCTAAGTAGTCAAATCCAATGGATGTCATCAGCACAATTAATTTAATTGCAAATGATCCTCAACTTGCACCCACGTATCTTGTCGCCCAAGAGTAAGCAATTACACATTTTGAGTATATGTTCAGACTGTTAGGGGATGACAACATGCAAGCTTGCCAAAGGAGATGGAATACTTTGCCATACAGTTTGAAAATCAAAGAGTACCATTCTCCTCAAAGGATGAGAGAAGCATTGAACAGGACACCCATGTACAAACAAACCATCCAAAGGGTTAAAGTCAATTGGATTGACTTGAGACTCATTCCACCACTGCTCTTGGGGATGTTATGAGGAAGGAAGGAAGAGGAAGAAAGAAAGTAGTGGGAGGAGGTAGAAAGGAAGGTAGGATTCTATGCACAAGAAGAGGAAACCACAACAAAAGCATGGGATGTCAGGGAGGCCACTTGAGCTATGAAAGACATGGATATTGATTGAGTTGCTTAGAAGATGAGCAAAATTTTCAATAGGGGGTGATGATGAGCCTCATCATTGGGTAACTATATGGACCTTAATTCACCTCCTAGCTTAGTCAAATCAACTCCTCACAGTTTATTACATGTTTTGATTTATTTTGTTTAATGATGTTAGTTAAAGTGAGATATTATGCCTAGTGGACTAATGTGCATTTAATGCAGTTTGTGAGAGAAAATCAAGGAATTTTGGCAAGATTAAGGGCTAAAACTTGAATGGACAAGGAAGAGAGATTGTAGGAGGTAAATCCTCATCATTTACTCCTCCCTCATTTGAATATTCCTCCATCAATCACACTAGCTCGGAGTACAAGCAGCCAAGTCATGAAGATCAAAAGGCAACCAAGCAAGTGATAGTCAAAGTGTTAGTTCATCTCAAGTTTGGGAGCCGAGCCTCCCTAGATCTAAGGAAGTCATTGGAGACTTCACTTGTATAAATAAATAGGCCTAGAACCTCATTAAAATTCAAATTTTGTTGTAAAAACACTAGTTATTTTGAGCTCTAGACTTGTGGAAGACATTGCTATGTAATTTTATGTTTTGATAATGAGAATAAGATTTTTCATGATCCAGTACTGAGTTAACTCAGAGGTTTGAAGCTCTTGGGTTAGGGCCCAACCCTAGTAGCAAAGGCTCCTCTTCTTGTATATGTATGCTTAGATTAGTTTCATAGATTCATGGTTAAATTGTCCTTAGAAGTATTTCATTACAAGTAGTGTAGATTTGATTAGCTTGTTTATTAGTTTGTTTCCATTTGTGCTTTACTTGAGCAGTAGGTTAGAAGGGATAAAAGGAACACCAAAAAGTTGTCAATAGGTGTCTTGCCCTCACTTCTTCGTTCAGGGATCGTGATTTGAGAAAAGGACCCCTATGTAGCCCCAACAATACAATTTCTACTTTCTCATAGAATTTAGAGTTTATTGTACTTGGACCAGCATTTGACCAGTTTGCAACTGTAGGATTTAATTACCATTTTCTCTATTTTCAGTCTTACAGTAGATCTCATCAATGACTTCATCTTATTCTGCAATTTTTCCTCATGCATGAAATAGACAACTAGCTCATTAAACTCTGTTTTTCTAGCTCATTGAAATTCTTCTTATTTACATGATTTTTGGGCAAATATCATTGTTTGATGCAGTGTAGGTGTTTCATAAGCAGAGAAAGATTTCATAGCAAACAACCTCCTTCCAACTTCATCCATCCATGATCATTCCTCACTTTCACTAAGACCCTCACCAATTTCATCATTCTTCAAGGAAACTTCTTCAAGCATGTTGAACAAATCCAACCGTCTCCCAACCTTGGTTTTGAATTCCGAGTGATCCTAGGCATTTTCTCACTCCATTCCATCCACCAACCATCTTCCCTAAGCCTTCCATCACCTTCAGAACCCATCGTTTTGCTCTCGGTTCTATCCTGTAGAAATACAAGGAATCCTGTAGGTTTTTAGGACATCTTGTAGGCTTTCCTATAGTGGCCTGTTTTGAGACTGAATTGAGGGAAAACCTCCAGGAATCCACACAAGGTCACCTAAGGGTCTCCCAAAGCTTCCAACCATCCACCAGCATCCCCAAGCCACCTGCCACATCACCAAAAGAGATTAGCTTTCACACTTGTTTTTCCATAAAAAAGAATAAAAAGAAAAAAACAGATTTATTTCAGCCCTTTACATGCACAGTAGTGATGTTTTATGTTTTGAACTTCCATGCTTAGGATAGTAGAATTTCATACATGTTAGCTTGGCATTCTCGTAAAGCATAGTTTCTCAACAATTAGTTAGGAAATGGTGTGTTTTTAGCATTGGATTTCAATCATTTTCCTTATTGCAGTAGATAAGCTTTCTCCTATAGTAGATTTCTCTTTCTTTCATCATTAATCAAGCTTCTTCTAAATCCATAGAAGTCTGGCCTGAAAACCCTAGTGGTCTCTCACCTGCTGAACAATGACAAAAGGCAAAACCATCACTTTTACTTGTGTATACAGCATTGTCACCTCCAAGTTTTTACGAACCCCGGGTTGATAAAGTAAAGCTGGTAGCCCCAGGGGTTGCAGCATTCTTGCTGCAATGCTGGTGCTCATCAATCACTCAATCACGTGATCAACATATTTAACATACTTCTTAAGCAATGATTCACAGATAGCATCATGAAATTTCACTATCAGAGGCAGTGCAAGTCGATAGGCTACTAAGCCAATTCTCTCAATGATAATGAAGGGTCCACAAAACCGTGGTGCTAGCTTAGCACATGATTGAATCCGCAAGGAGCTCTTATTTGGTTTGATGCACAAGTGCACCTATTCCCCGACCTGGAACTCCTTGAACAACCTGCTTTGATCTACATAGCTCTTCTGTGTATCTTGTGTTGCCATTAGGTTCTTCTTGATCACCTAAATTTCTTGTTCCATGTCTACCAACATCGTTGGTCCAATCAATACCGTGTTAACCGCATCACTCCAACTAATGGGAGTATTGCAAATATGCCCATACAATGCCTCAAAATGACTCATCCTCAATGAATCTTGATAACTGTTAGTATGCAAACTCTACCAAGGGGAGATAATATTCCCACTTCTGTTGTTGATGCATCACATACATCCTTAGCATGTCCTCCAATATCCTGTTGACCCTCTTTGTCTGTCCATCTATCTGCAGATGATAAGTCGTGTTGAAGGCCAACTTTGTGCCCAAATCTGCAAATAACTCCTTCCAAAACTTGGAGGTGAACTTCGCACCCCTGTCTAACACAATCTTCTCTGGAACACCATGAAACCTAACCACATCTCTGATGAATTATGTGCTACATCGCTAGCTGAGAATGTAGACTTCACTAGAATGAAGTTGTAGATTTTCTTGTAGATTCATAGCTCATGTAATTTCCTAAAACACAAGACAATAATCTACTCTACTCTCAAACAATGGAAAGCAATGATCAATGAAAAAAATAGTTAGAAAGAGGAAAAACATCAATGGAAAATAACACAATATTTATCCAAGGAAAGCCATTATTCAAAACCCCTACTATCTGCATTAATCAGAAATTTGAGTGAAATTACAAAGCTTGTTCTCACTAGAACAATTCCTGCACAAGAACAATTAACTCTCAGCTCACAAGCTAGCTCAAGCCAAACCTTAGCCTATTTTGATGCTCTCCAAGCCCATATTTCCCTGCGCAATTCCTGTGAGGATCAACCCATATTTAATTGGGAAATCCTTCCTCCATAACCGTGCAATCCAAAACTAGGTCCTTCTCTAATTACATGCATGACTTGTACAACTTGAATCATCATACAACTGATAGTACATTGTCCTTGTACTCTAGTCTCAACTGGGTCTTTCTCCGAACTTACATGCATGAGTTTCTCATGAGGGAATCTTCAGTTAGCTGGAGTAGCACTGAGGATGCACTAGTGGACCAACTCACTACTAGATCTCTACTAGTTCCACAAACAGTTAGAACTAGTTTAACTGTCTATAACTCAGTCAAACTGAGTTATCTAATTACGACTCAAATCAACTCAATCTAGACCCCTAAAAATTAGGGATCACACTTACATGACTTCAGATATACTTCCAACTCGAAATTCCTAAGTTAACTGAGTCAACTTAACTTAGTTAACTATTACAAGTTGCTATGAGAAAATAATTACAATTTAATTCAAGGACAAATTAAATTGGAATTTCTAGATTCTATTTTTAACATTTCTTGTTGCTATTTTCAACACTCCCTCTCAACAAGAAACGAATTCAACTCTAATGCGATCCTGAACCTTTGGAATGTTTTGCATGCAACACTTCTCTCTAGTGTCGTTGCTACAACAACTCCTGAAACAAAAAAAACATCCAACTTGAATCATTATGACGCATTTGTTACCAAAGTCTATGACTACTACTAGCTTTGCCTTTGTCGACTGAAAACTCTGCACTTCTGCTAACTCTGCCTTTCTACACATTTTTCAACTATGCTCTATGCTCTCCAGTATCTAACTGCTCTAGCCTCTGTCACTCTAATCTCTAACTGCATCAACGCCACTGATCCATCTTGCTACTATGTACTTTTGGGCTCCTGTAGCAAGGTAAAATCCATGAGGCAAAACCTCTCAATGGCCCCTACCTAATTTCAGACCTCTTGGGACTATCACTTCACATCGCCCCACCTCACACCTAGAGGTATGGCTACATGTGCTCCATCTTCCCACTTGGCTCGAAATTTCCACCTAATGGAGGGGTTTGCATGAGTGGATGCCTCCACTCAGTCTCCTCTATGCTTCTCTAATTGTGATTGCTCCAAAATTGTCTGAGACTGCTTCTGAGGCTTCTTCTGGGGCTGCATGTTGAGAGGTAATTCACTCTCCCTCTCTGTAGGAATTTACAGGGTAAGTTCCTCAGATAGAACACCAAAAGGACACCGCTCACAAACAGATCACAGATCAATACACCAGTATTTTGACGTGGTTAAAACCCTCAGAGAGGGAAACAGTCAACGGCCTGCGCCAACGTGGCTACTACAGGCAATTTATTAATAAAAGAATGAAAATTTACATAAGCTTCTCTCATGCACGGTGAACCTACAAATGACCCTCCATGCACTTTAAATAGAATTCATGGACCAATCGGGTGTCAAGCCACGGATCAAGTGTCGGTAATACCGAGGAAAGAATGAACCGTCAGATCACTACATATCGTGACCGTCGGATTGTAAGTTACAAAATGTACAACGGTAAAGAAACACACTTTACCTAACTCTATACTAGACCAAGTTGAACTTAACTATTTCCTATGTGTCGGAATATCCTACCATCCCCCCTTAAGAACAACTTGGGATAGGATTGAAGGATTTACAAATATGACACAATAGGAGAAGGAAGGAGGCACTAGAGCCTATCCCCCCTTAGTGACAACTTCCTGAACTCCAAGCATATATTGAAGTTTAGTGAACTTCCCCTCTGTGAGAGCCTTTGTGAAGATGTCTGCAACCTGATCATCTGTTGAACAATATTGCACTTCAAGAACATGGTCATGAATGAGCTTTCTGATGAAGTGCATGTGAAGTTCAATGTGTTTGCTGCGCTGATGCTGAACTGGATCTTTGCAAAGCTGAATGGCACTTTGATTATCACACCAAAGTGTAGTCGGATGCTGCTGCTCAAAGCCCAATTCTGATAGGATCTGACGAAGCCACAAGGCTTCCTTACTAGCTTCCACGGCACCAAGATACTCTGCTTCTGCTGACGAAAGAGAAATGGCAGCCTGTTTCTTACAAGCCCATGTAATAGGTCCTGAACCAAGAGTGAAGACATAACCGGCAGTAGACTTCCGATCATCAGGGTCACCAGCCCAATCAGAATCAGTGAAACCAACTAATAGAGGAGCTGCTTTGGCACTGTAATGAATCCCAAACTGTACTGTACCTCGAACATAACGAAGTATTCTTTTAGCTGCTTTCCAATGATTTTCACGGGGGTTTTGCATAAAACGAGCAACAAGGCCAACAACAAAGGAAAGGTCAGGATGAGTATGGGTTAAATACAAGAGTTTTCCTACAAGTTGACGGTATAAAGTAGCATCAACTTCAGGAGAAGTACAAGAGACTGAAAGTTTGACTCCAGACTGAAAGGGAGAAGGAGCTGGCTTACAATATTCCATGTGAAAATGACGAAGAATATCACAAGCATACTTGGACTGGGAAAGGGAGATACCCTCCTTGGATTGCAAGACTTGAAGACCGAGAAAATAGTGTAAGTGTCCTAAGTCTGTCATTTCAAATTTCTTTTTAAGGCTGGACTTCACATGGTTTATAAGGTTGGGATCACTACAAGTAAGAATAAGATCATCAACATAAAGAACAAGGATGATAAGAGAGTTGCCCACTTTCTTGGTGTAGACAGTATTGTCAGAATAACACCTAGAAAAGCCAGATTCTAAAAGAAAGCTATCCATTTTGGCATACCAAGCCCGAGGAGCTTGCTTGAGACCATAAAGAGATTTCTTAAATCGACATACAAGGCTGGAGTCTGTTTGGATGAAGCCAATGGGTTGTTCCATATAGATTTCTTCATGCAAGTCCCCATGCAAGAAGGCAGATTTTAACATCCATCTGATGGACTTCCCATTTTAAAGAGGCAGCAAGGGAAAGAACAAGGCGGATAGAGTTCATTTTGGCAACAGGGGAGAAGGTTTCAGTGTAGTCAATGCCTTCAACCTGTGAAAGGCCCTTAGCAACAAGACGAGCTTTATGTTTATCAACTTTCCTATCTGGTCCATACTTGGTTCTGTAAACCCATTTACATCTAACAATTTTGCGTCCCTTTGGTAGAGGAACAAGATCCC
>APFE030446554.1:0-10010 GCA_000404065.3 Pinus taeda
AGGGGAGTAATGTAGGTGGTATTGGGAAGAGGTACCACACAACCAAAATATGGATTTCCCATGTAGTGCCATTCCCAAAGCTAATTGCCAGTAAAGGAGATCCTATGGGACTAGGCTACAAGGGTAACCACAAAATCGGGTAGCAGAGACAAGAATAAAGACCTAACCCATTCTTTCCGCCAAATCCTGCCACCAATCCATGTCCAAAAGTGCCCATGAAAAGTAAACAAAATTACACAACCAAACCAATGAAAAGTCATACCTTTGGGGTCAGGAGGCCCACCTTCAAACATGCATTCATAACAGATGGGCAAGTGACCACATCGCTAGCTCAGGGGGTGGAGAAATAACACAACGAGTTATCTGGGGCTACGAGGGATTGTTGGCTGCCAGCTGAGGACCAGCTAGGAGAAACATTTTCTCTTATGCATACTTCCCACAGGTGGTGGGTAACAAGTAGTAAATTCAAGTTGTAAATGCTATAGGCATGATTTAGATTCAGATTCAGTAATGAAATACATTGAATCATAAACAGTTAATGAAACAGAAATAGCAAAGTATTGATATATTGATTTAAATTCATAATTATAGAATCTAATTAGTACCAATGTTTTAAAACTCCGACTCCGACTCCGACTCGGCCGAGCAATGACTCCGACTCCGACTCCGAAACGGTAATGACTCGGCCGGCTCGTTTTCAATGACTCGGTCGTTGTAAAAAATGCATTAAATATTTAGTTTTTTTATAAAAAAACATAATTTTGAAGATTTTAAACATAATTTTAAAGATTTTCATTCATGTTTCCAAACACACAGCATTATTACTATGTACCATATCTCTGACTTCAAATATTGGTCATGTAAGAAACAGATCAATAAGGCAAAAGCTCTTTTGAATTTAGCAAGAAGGTCAGTTACACTTATCCTCTAAGAGCACATTAATGAGCATCCCAAAACGTTATCTATCATTCCCCAAATGTAAGATTGATTCAATTTTAACCTCTGATGGTGGAAACCATGTACCAGTCTCAGAATAAGTTTGTCAAACTGCAGCACAATAGTAGATGTCATCCCATGCCTAACCCAAATAACAAAAACCCCTCTTACAAATCAACAGCTTCATATTAATCATACGTATCTGATTTTCTCTCTTGAATATTATCAGAGCCAGACAGATTACTCATTTACAAAATTGTCCATCCATTGTTGATAATAGAAGTGTCTTTTTGTATGATATGTTTAGATTCGAAACTATTCCTACCAATGGCAATAACCTGAATCATTGTTTTGGTCATTATGAAGTTTGTTCTTATTGACTTTTCTTTTGTAACTGATGCCTATTAAACAGTCTTTGATTTTAGTTCGGAACATAATTACTGGGAGACAAAATATGCTTGAAATGGTGGTGCATTTGAGTCACCTGACCGTTGACGGTGTATTTTTGAATCAGATTTGGGAATGGCGTATCAAGAAAATCTTTTGGAGATATAATAATGATCTTTTATCAAATAAAGAACTGTTGAATGCATATATCTTCTAGTACTGATTAGTGAAAGAGGACACTCCGATAGTAATTGGGAAAATTTAGGATTCAAAAACCTATTTGAACACAATCTTAAGGACCTTTTTTTAATTTTTTCCAAGGGAAAAAAGCAAGTAATTTTATTTCTTTGTAGAGAGCAAAATTACAACTGTACATCCCTAAGGCACTCCTGTAGCTCTCAGCCGTTCTCTCCATCCCATGGAGTCTCATACTGGCAACAACACAGCTTAAGGACTAGCATGAATTGAACTACTGGAGAGGGCAGTTTGATAGTAATCGGGAAAGTCTAGGATAACAAAGCCTAATTCAACACAATCTTAAGGACTTATGAATGACGAGCATGACTTAAACTGTTGGAGCTTGGAAATGTTCTATGTGGATGCACAAAATATTCAATGTAAGAACGATCCCCGGGTGAAACTTGAAAAAACCCTTGCTGAAGGTAAAAACTTGATATTCTGATGATGACAAATAAACTCGGCCATTTCATATCAGACTCAGTCCGTTTCGGCCGAGTCAGCAATGACTCGGCCGAGTCATTCAATGACTCAGCCGAGTTATTGCTGACTCGGCCTTCCGAACCGGGTTATGCATCGTTTTCATGCGAAGGCTATCGAAACGGACCAACTCGGCCGAGTCAATGTTGACTCGACCGTTTCTTAAAACACTGGCAGTAGCCTTGGTAGTGCTATAGACAGCATGAGGAGAGAGGGTTGCAGTGCAGATGCAGTGTTGGGAGGAAGGACTAGCAGCAGCACGGATGCAGAGGAAGTTGTCGTACAGATGTAGCGGTTGCAGTGGTAGAGCCATGGGCAGCAGTACAAGATGCAGCAGTGCAGAGGATGTTGGGCAAGAAGACCAAGCATTAGCACAAGTACCGTGCTGGATGATCAGGGTGATGCTCAGTGGTGGAGTATTACTAGAGCACATTCCTTGCTAAGAAGGAGTGTTGATTTGGAGTAGCATCAGATGTGTTCTAGCCATGAAAATTAGCGGAGAGGCTAAAGCACATCAGATCTACAAGACCCAAAAATGGTTTGGGGAAATTCTACCCGGTGAAGGAGATATTAAAATCAATGTGGAAAAAGTCGAAGTCGGGATTAAATCGGCAAGGGTCCAAAAGTTGAAAAAGTCGTTAAAGTCGGGAGTTTTTCGAAAAAGTCGGCAAAAAGTCGGCAAAATTAAACAGCCAGCCAAAAAAATCAAAAAATCGAGATTTAATCGGCCAGCCAAAAAAATCAAAAAATCGGGATTTAATCGGGATTTATTCCCGACTTTTTCCACACTGATTAAAATAATTAATATTTTTAATGGGTTCCTAAGTCTAAACTTAGGAAAATAAAAATATTAATGGGTATTAATATAAAACTGGGTTAGAAGATATCAAGCCAAATCTAATCCATTGATTAGAGATGTAATCTCGGTCGTTGAAGACTCAACAGAAAAAATATAAGAGGAGGCTTGAGGGTCAGTTGGAGATACACTAGAGTGATTAATCAATTCGATTTTCTAGAGTGGGGTTTGCTAACAGAAATCGAACCAGTGATCAGTTGCAGTGAGGGGTAGTGAGTACAAGGCAGAGAGGCAAAGATAGTGTCGGACGACCAGCACAAAGGCAAAGACGCAGACGCAGAGCCAAGCAGGAGCCACGCGGAGGCCAACAGTGACTACACAAAGGCCAGAAGGGGCTGCGTGAGTAACGCAAAGGCTACAGAAGTGACACAGAGGGCCAAAGAGGCTGCGCAGAGCCTCAGAGCGCTGATGCAGAGGGTTTCAAGCTGACACAGAGGCCAAGAGGGCTGACGCAGTGCTTCAGAGAGGTGCTGGAAAGGGTTTTGTGGAGCAGACTTTCAGAGTATCTGCTTCCGAAGAGAGGTATTACTGCCAAATTATTTTCTCTGTTGTGTCAGCCAGTTTGGCACCCACTGTACTCAAGAAAAGTTGCTTAATAATAAAACCCTCAGAACTGTTGCACCAGTTTTCCCAAGTTGGGTTTTTCTAGGGACTATTGTCCAAAAATAACAGTTTCCCTTGTGTGTTTGTCTATTTCTTTCAGCTGTTGATTTGTAGATGGTTAAGACTGTATTGTGTTTATTTCAGTATTTATATGGTTAAATAATTTGCTAGTAATTAAACAAGTAGGCGAAATAAACCAGACAATACAGAAAAATTTCTAACGGGTAATACTTAGAAATTTCAACAATCACCCCGTTCAAGAACGCACTCTTGACATCCATCTGGTGAATCTCCCACCCCATCTATGTTGCAAGGGATATCACGGATCTAATAGAAGTATACCTAGCTATTGGGGCGAAGGTTTCTTCATAGTCTATCCCTTCCTTCTGAGAATACCCCTTAGCCACAAACCTGGCTTTGTATTTTTCCACACTGCCATCTGCAACGTATTTAACTTTGTAGATCCATCTCGAACCTACAACTGACCTGTCCTGAGGCCTAGGTACCACTTCCCAGACATCATTGACCATTATGGAACTGAAAACTAGAGGGTTCTCCAACCTGAGACACCAAGGCTTGGCATCTATCTGGCTATCTATGCTCCCTTGTCTCGTTCCTGAGCGCACCAACAAAATCTTTTGCATCCCGTAGTATCTGTCGAAATTCCCGATTTGTTCTTCCACTAATAGTGGGTAGATTTGTCTGCTCCTCTTCATGAGACTCCACCTGTTGTGATACCTCTGGAGTTTTGCCTTTAGGAGAAATACTGGTGATGGTTTATGTTGGTCGAAGTGGCTGAGCCAATGGATCATCCTTTGAATGCTCTTCGGAAGGCGTTTCTCGAGATTTCCTGAAAGCTCTGTCCTCCATGAACATTACATCCCGTCGAATTGCTATCTTCCTATTCCCCAGAAAATAGATTCTATATGCCTTAGCAATCTCGCTATATCGCAGAAGATATCCCTTTTCTACAGTTTGATCCAATTTCTTCCTCTTTTCTTCGACTATATGGCAATATGCCAAACTCCCAAATATCCTGAAATGACTCACCTTAGACTTCTTACCGGTGAAGACACTCTCTAGAGTAATCTTACCTAATGCCCAGTGAGGAGTCTTGTTTTAGACATAAACTGTCGTGTTGCATGCTTCTGCCCATAGGAATTTGAGCATATCCTAATCATACAACATCGCCCTGGCTGCTTCAACAATAGTCCTGTTCTTCCTTTCTGCTACTCCATTCTGCTCCGAATTATAGGGAGTTGTCCATTCTCTTGTGATGCCTTCCCTTGCACAAAAATCAGTGAAGTCCTTGTCAATGTATTCTCCACCATTGTCTGAACGCAACACTTTTATCCTCTTTCCTATCAGATTCTCAACTAGAACCTTTAACTCTTTGAATCGACCAAAAACCTCATCCTTGGTTTTTTGAAAGTAGATCCAAGTCTTCCTGAAATGGTCATCAATGAAGCTGACGAAATATTCGGCACTACTAAGAGCTTTTGTAGACATGGGTCCACATATATCGTAGTGTATGAATCCCAGAACACTCTTAGCCCTATTGTTACTTTTGGAATAAGCCGCTTTGGCGTACTTTCCTAGTGCGCACCCTCTGCATAGATCTTCTCGTTTGGTACTTAACTTTGGAACTCCTAGGATGGTTCTTCCGAGAATTCTTAGAGCCCCATAGTGTAAGTGTCCCATCTTCCTGTGCCATAGTTCATTCAAATCTTTTTCCCCGCTGCTGCCTATCAGTGCCATTGGAGATTCTAGTTGTAACTTATATAGCCTGTTAGTTCTAATTCCAATTTGTGCCTTCTTTTTCCAACTCGGGTGTTTGACATATACCTTCTTCCCAATGAAGAAAACATCATAGCCCTTGTTTTGTAGCTGAGATACAAAGAGTAAGTTCATCCCCAATCCTAGCACATGCAGCACATTGGTTGCTCAAAGCCGATCCCCTACTTCTGTTTGAAAGACTACTATACCACTTCCTACGGGAGTACATTATGACTTATTTCCCATGGTGATTTAGAAGTTCATCTGTTCTTCCTTATAATTCGAAAAGCATTCTCATATTCATGTCATGTGCGCAGAAACTCCACTATCAATATACCAAACCTCAGAACAAGTAGAGTTTGCTAAGCAAGCGACTTCGTCTTCCAGTCTGGAAGCTAACATAGAATAACCGTGATCCATGTTCTTCCTGCTTTCTTCTTTCCTTGGAGAACTGCACTTAGACTTATTTTCGTAAGTTTAGACTTAGGAACATCATTAAAAATATTAATTATTTTAATAACTCATCATTCGAGTGGAATTTCTCCAAATGATTTCTGGGTCTTGGAGATCTCATGTATTCCAGCCCCTCCACAAAATTTCGGAGCTAGAGCACATCCAATGGTACCCAAAATCAACATAGAGTTCGTCCATTCATCTTGGCATACATTGGACTCCATAGGCCTCTTCAATCGGCCCTCTTGGGAGGCTTATTGTTATATTATGGAGCTATCTTAGTGGGCTTGTCACCAAGGAATGTTATTTTTGCACATCATTTTATCAATTACTAGGCCTAATTAGGCAAATTAAACCCCTTAGAGGAGGATATATATTAATGTGATGATCATTTCATTTGACCATCACTTGGATTTGGATCATTGCATCTTCTGAAATTTTCCTATAGCTATTGAAGGACGAATTGGAGATTCTTTAATGCATTGAGATGTTTGGGTTAATTCTATTCTATTTTCGAGCTTCTCTCTTGCAAATGTGATGGATGGATATACTTTTTTTTCCATGTAAGTTTCTCTTTTATGCAAAATTTTCATTATATAATTTATGGAACACTGCATCATGATGTTGCATGTGCTCTAAATTATACGAAAATCTTGAATCACTTTGGTAGTCTTGATTTATTGCATGCTTTAATTCATTGGGCAAGAAAAATCAAATGTTCCTAGGGGTTGTCTTCGAAAACCTAACCCTAAAACTGCATTAATTGACAAGCCGAAGTACAAATCCTTGGTGTAGTTGGGTAGCTGCTTCAATAGGGCATGTGAAGTTGCAATTAGGCTCCTTGATAGAACAAAACCCTAAATCAATCGTATATTTGACTCCATTCTCCCAATAGACTAGGCACTGGTCCTAAATCCTTGGTGATCACTGTTGGAAAAAATACTGAGAGGGGGGGTGAATCAGTGTTATCAAATCAGATACCTTTTCATTTTCATACTCAAATTCATATACGCTACTTCAGTTAAGGATATTCGCGTATATACGCGACTGTGTTAAAAGCAACTAGCGTACATCCAGTAACCTTTATGATTTAGTTAGTTCATCTTCAGTGAATGCATCAGAACATTATTAACCATATGTACAGTAAACAGAACAAATCATCACACATAAAGAGCACACATGAACACCATGATATAAGGTGGAAACCCAATGTGGGTGAAAACCACCTGCTGCAATTTGTTTCTATCTTCCATTAATCAGAAACTTCTTTTACAATGTACAGGTGCAGTCCTTTACCAGTACGCAGGCTTCTACCTGCAGAAGGCTACAACCTTCTTAGCTCTTGTACTAGCCGTTCCATTTACTAGTACGTAGGCGCTAGCCTACTGAAGGCTCCAACCTTCACTCGTTTTCCAGCTGCTCCTAGAAGGGAGCCACAACCCCCTGGCTTCTTGTACTGGCCAATATGTTTACCAGTAACTAGGTGCCGGCCTAATCGATCATCCAGGGACCGGGACGTTTCCTTCATTTTCAGAGTGACTCCATAAAAATCACCATTGCAATACAACCTGCATCATCAATCTCTAAATCACCCAATACTGAAACCCTGTCAACAACACAGTCACCAGAACACAGAACAGACTACATAACTCTGCAACAACAACAAGATCCAATAGCAACTTCAAATATCATACTTCATACTGTATACGCTACTTGGACGAGCCCAACCTGCGTGTATACGCACTTTTACCAAAGACAACCCGCGTACAGATCTGCAACTTCAAATATCATACTTCATATTGTATACGCTACTTGGACGAGCCCAACCTGCGTGTATACGCACTTTTGCCAAAGACAACCCGCGTACAGATCTGCAAATTCTAACTCATAACTTTGCAGCTATTTCAGACATCAGAACATACCCATATCATACAATAAACATGCATCAATAGATCTAGTCTATCCATAATCAAACCATATAAAGATAATCATTCCAAGCCTTGAGATCCCGTTCCATCGTTCATTATCCTCCACATGAGTGCAACCTTGGTTCAGATCAAGCAATGCATCACCAACCCATAACCAACATCTGAATCTCATACTTCATCAGACATTCATCACTTGCACACCTCTACTTCTACATCTTGGCCTAATGATCTTCTCTTTATATAGGTTTAGGCTTCTCTCAATACCATGGTCCAAAACCATGTCGAACCACTACCTTGGACCCAATACCTAGGGTTGTTACTTCGGACCAAATACCATGGACCAATACCATGGACCAAAACCATGGTTTCCGACATGTACGCGCCTTTCCTTCTGTGAACCTGCGTGTGTACGTGTATGCACCTTTTGCTCAGATAACCCGTGTATATACGCACTTTCATCACGGTCAACCTGCGTATATCTCTCTCTTTACCTGCTGCACTATGATCTGTCCTCTGAGTGAGTTGCCATCACCTGTATCATACCTCTGAGTGAGTTGCCATCAAGGACAACACTGAATCATAATGCCAACAATCACATCAACTTAATGAAATATCATTCTTTCACCTTTCTTTTCCTCTTTTCTTTGTCCCCTAAGGATAAGGAGATTTTCTATGGCCGGGTGCGAAATTTGAGGGAGGAGGAATTTTAGGAATTCATCCGGACAAGTTTCTTCATTTATGTCTCCTCTAGGCATCCTCCATTTTTGAATGAATTTCGACGGTGGAATTTCAAATAAATTGATGCCCTAGCTATCACACCAAGAGGGAACCCTTGAAGCTCCTTTGAATTAGGGATTTCTTGAAGATTTGCACTTTGTAGTTCATCATTCAAAACATTTTCTCATAACTATAGTTGATCATTGGATGAGCCTTTACCACGGTATATCTCTCAACCCTTAGTCTCTTATAGTATTTCTCTCAAGGGGTTTTTCCAGTGTTCGAACATCGCAAAATCGCAAATTTTTCGATGAAACAATATAATCGCCGATGTTTTTGGTGATTTTTTATTTTAAAAAAATCGTGATCCGATCAGTAAAAATCATGACGGCGGAAAACATTGAGTTCTTAAGTTCGATTTTTGGTTTTTTTTGTCATTTTTTCAGACAGAGGGCAAGATTGAAAGCTGAGGAGGAGAAGAAGTCATCTACAAAGGCCAAAGAGGAGAAAAGCGAAGGAATTCAACATCCCAAGCAAGAAATATTCGAGTTTGGACCAAGTTTCTTCAACAAAGTGTGGTTTCCAGATATGGGCAACAAATTTGGCCTTTTTTTGTTTTTTCTTGTTTTTGCTTGGGTTTCAATAACCCATTGATTTTCAATGATTTTTGAGTGGATTTGACTGTTTCTTTTTTTCATTTTTGTTGCATAGAGTGGAGAGGGTTCATTTTGGTCAAAAATGCAAAAAATTGATTGTTAGATTTATAATTTTAATTTTTTCTTGTGCCCTAGTTTTTTTGCATCATTTCTTCTTGGGTTTGAATGTGCATTTTGTCCATTATTGTTGCATTGAGTTGAGGTTTTTTTGTCAAAAATTCAATGTTTTATATGTAAATTTCATTTTTATTTTTTTAACTTGCAATTCTTCTTGTGCCCTAAGTTCATTGTTCAACTTCAAACTTCATCTTACATTAAAACTCAAGAGTTCAACACAGTTACAAACATGCCAAGGAAATTGGACCCTTTGTGGGAATTTGGTGAACCTGATGGAGGCTTTGACAGATCAAATTTGACTTGCAAGTTGTGTGGCCATCATATGACAAGGGGGTATATAGAGTGAAGTATCACCTTGCACAAATCCTTGAACATGAGATAGGGCCTTGCACCAATACAAATCCGGAAATCATCTGAAGAGCCCTTGGATCATTGGAAGAAATAGACCAAATCAAACTGTCCAAATCAACTTTGAAGAGTTAACTAGCATGGAATAGAGTGTTAGGAGGTGAATATGAGAGTGGCACTGATTCTACTTCAGCATCAGTATCTACAACCAAATCTGTAGCTGCCCCATCATATTTTGTTCCTAGAACCACGCATGGTTCACAACTATCTATCTCTTCAATTATTAAAAAAAAAGAAAAAAAAAAAGAAGCTGACAAGTTGTTGGACAAGTTTCTCCTTTGGAGTGATATTCCTTTCAGCGTTGCAAGGAATAATCCATTTTTCCAGCCTGCTGCTGATGCTATTGCAATTTTTGGCCCAGAGTACAAAGTCCCTTCTTATGATGACTTTAGACGCCGCATTCTTCAAAATAAAAAGGTTGACTACACCAAGAGATTGGAGGCATTCAAGGCATCA
>APFE030446555.1:0-11358 GCA_000404065.3 Pinus taeda
AATTTGTAGCATTTTAATATTTTATTTCTAATAGTTAGTATATTTCATTATTTTATTATTTTACTTACCTAATTTAACTACTTTACCAACAGCTAGTTTTTGAGAGCATATTTTGGGCTATGATGCATCCTTACTCTTTATACCTTAAGATCGATTGATTCCTCACCTTCTCCTGAGGATGGACCACATTAGCTAGTTCGAAATGTCAATCAATTCATCCTTCTCCTGAGGATGGACCGCATTAGCTAGTTCGAAATGTCAATCAATTCATGATTATGTGACTAATGCGAAAGCCATCTATATACATTATGGATCACAAAAGTCTTCGATCTAAGAAAATATATAAGACCAACTATAAATTTTAACCATATACATAATTGATATAGACATAAATTAATTAATATAAATTTTCATTGAAATCTCTTATAAATAATTTTTTAAAAAAAATTAAGTTCTCAATTTAAATAATTAAAAACTTAAACGTAATTATTCTTATACTAATAATTTATATCTATCATTTAAATAAAATTTTTGATAAATATAATAAAAATAATTAACAAATACTAAAAAAACAAAAACTAAAATTAAATATTTAAATAACCGAATAGCATGATTATACATATCTCTTGAAAATAATTTTAAAAGGTAAAAAATCTCTCAACTCATAATAATTAAATTAAACATAATTTTATTCTGATGTAATAATTTATATCTATTATTAACAAGATATTTTTAAAAGGTATAAAATTCTGTCAACTCAATAATTAAATTAAACAATTTTATTCTGATGTAATAGTTTATATCTATCATTCAAATAAATATTGACAAAATATAATAAAAAATGATTGAAAATATGAAGAACACACCATCTTAAAATATAAATATTTGAATAACTAATAGCATGGTTTATGCATGCATGTTGCAAGAATGATCGATTCATGCTATCTCCTCTCTTACGTCGACTAAATACTCGGCGCTGGAATATTGATGATCTCAGCCATGAGTATGCTTAAATCAAGGTTTTAAAAATGGATGCTCGTCCTACTTGTGTATAATTTATTTTACAGGATATCCTTGTTTATTGACTCCACCAATACCGCTGTGTTAATATATCATATCGTTGTGGTAATACTTAATTAATTTTTTAGAGAGGCATGATTTTGGTGATCTGTTTGTTTATTGATGGATTATTATATCTTTTTTGTTGAGTATTGGTAATTATTAGTTTAGTATTAATGAATAGTAGCTATATTGTTTAATTTTAAAAATTAAATTTAATATTATTGAAGATGTTTAATTTGTAAAATATTTGATATGATAATCATTTAACTGTTTCTATTGTAATTTTTACATCTGTTATTGGTAATTGAGTTCGGAAATTTGTTGCATATTTTAGATACATTTGCAATATTTAGCTCTTTTTGAAATATTTGTGTGTAATTTCATACTTAAATTTATAAAAAAATTACCCAAAATTAAAATTTTTGAAAATAGGCATATTCATGTTATAACATATTTACCATAGTTACCACTCACCATAATTTAGGTAGGTATTTACATAAAAAAAAGGACATGAACAAGACCTAAATAAATATACTTACCAAGAGTTATTTTGCACCATTATTTATGTGTTTTTCAACACTTTAATGAGTAGGAGAAAAAATGTAAATATTCACACTTTAGTTACTACCCACCAAATTTTATACAAGTCATTTCCCCTTAAGTGTTTAATTTTTCTAGTTCATATATCAATTTTTTTATGAAAGAAAAATTTGCACATGAGTGACATAGACTAACTACCTTTTTTCACTATATTTTTGAGTGACATAGACTAACTACCTTACAACACTTATTTTAATACAATTATTATTGATGATGTTAATACCATGTTAAAAATATAGTTTTCTATTTAATTTTAAATTCAATTTGCATTGTGTCAAAATTAATAAGTTTAATTTTAAGAATATGATGATGAAGGTTAAGCCCATTGAAACTCTAATTGGTTTATTAAACATTAGAAATGTAAATATTAAATAGATTCCTTTAGAATCTTAATTGTATGCTCCAAAAACAATAAAAGAAGTATTTTAAGTTTATCATAGTCCAGTTGACTTAAGAGATTAGGAAGGTCACTACTATAATGGATATTTTGCATTTGAGTTTTATTTTAGGTGTGTAGGGAACTCAAGGAGAAAGTGTCTTTCAATTTCAACTCTTTTCTCCGATACTTAATTTAGTTATGTAGTTTGTGAGAGTTAGTACATACTTTACAATGATTTTCTTCTTTGTGTTAGTCACAATTGAAAAATATCTTTAATGATTTAGATTAAGGTCCACCACCTCCTTATAATACCTTAACTTCCTTTTAATTTTTATTATGCAAATATACTAATCATGTCCACATAAAAAAAAAATCTGTCATTTTAAATACAAACCTAAAACGTTTATAAATTTTCAACTTTGTGGAAATTTTTCTTTTGATTTAATTAATTTTTAAATGATATTAGAATATTTTTAAATAGTGCAAAATTTTCTTATTAAATAACATGCTTATTTATTTTTGTTAAAAGATAAGCATGAGAGTATATCTATTATTAACAAGTGATATACATTTATAGGACATTCATATGACCTTTGGTTTCGTATTCCAAGGTCTCTTGGACTTCCTTAGACTATTCAGCTTCCACACCAACCCTTAGAGGATTAGCTGTCCAACATTACCCCCCTTAATCCGAAGGGTTATGTATGAGTCCAAGAAGAGAGTTGTAATACACAATGTGCAAAAATGCATGGCAACACTATGCTAAATGTGCTCTCTAAAATGTTGGTATAAGGGAGGTGGTTTAAGGATGACCACCAAAACTCGAATGCGTAGTGCAGTTCCCAGAACTCTTCCAAGTCTGGCATGAAGCTCATGTCTTCTACTAGAGGAAGTGCTCCTAATGTTTTGAAGAGCAAAACCTTCAACCATGAAAGGGAGGTCTCACCCCGCATAAAAGGGAGAACCTCAACCTAAAAAGGGAGGTCTCAACATGTGATTATTTAAGGATGGCCAACAACTCTCGAATGCTTACTACAATTCCTGAAACTCTTCCAAAACTGGCAAGAAGCTCAAGCCTTCTTCTAGAGGAAGTGTCTCCAATTCTTTGAAGATGTATCACTGACTAAAGGCATGCTCAGGGATATATTTGTCTCTGGCTATGACTTTGAATCTGGTATGACAGGTTGTGTCTTAGGCTCGCTTGATGTGGCTTTGAAGCTTGTAGATGACCATCACTTCCCCCCTTGTCAGATACAAGGTGAGATGATTAAGAAAACTTAATTGCAAGATTATTCAATACTCGAGAACAAATCACATTGTATGAGCGAAATATCTTCTTGGATGTTTAAGCCCATTGCCAAGAAGCAATCCATCCAAGATGAATCTTTGTTCTTGCAGGAGGTTTGTTTCTGAAGCATATTTTTTAAGAATGACTAGTTTTATGACAGTTCTTACATGGATGAAGATCAAAACAATGATATTTCATATGGCCAACTCGATCACAGTGTTGGAATTTCACAATATGTTGTTGTTGCTATCAAAGAGGAGCAAAATCTGGAACAACTAAAGGTGAATTGTCATGAAGGAATCCAACACTCTGAAACTGAATGGGCTTTGAGTAATTTGGAATATGAAAGGAAAACTTCTTATCATATCTAAGACCTATTATGTGCTTGTTGCTGACAAGCTCTTCCCAAGGTCTGATAATGGGCTTGGGAAGTGCAAACTCAACTTCTGTTTGTGCATACAATTTTGTTGCTTCATTGGGAAATGGATCTAAATCAACTGCAACATTATTGACTTGTTGTTTAGGGGAGTCTATTTCATTGTTCTGAACAGAAACAGGTTTAGAATGATGACTCCATTGTTATAATTCTGCTTGCTGTAGCTAAGATTCAAGATGCAAAAATTCAATCTTGTCTTGTGCATTTTGCAAAGAAGTTCTAATATCAACAAGAGAAACTTTGTTGATTCTTACTTTATCATGATCAGAGGAATGTATCAGAGTGTTTAAGAACTCTAATACTTCACCAATTAGAGCCATTTTTCAACAAATTAACCTCAAAAAATGGTAAAACAATGATGACCTCAACACACTCCAAACTTCAATACAATGCCAAGACAAAGAAGCTCTCAATAGTCTCCAATCTCCAAATTAGTTCAAATATCCAAAACCCCACATGTTATAACTCTTATTCTAAACTAAACATGATGTCCATAAATAAGAATTACACCACACAAAATATTGGTTGCACCATCGTTTGAAGGAACGTAGAAATTCATTTGGTATGCATCCTCACAAACCACAAAACATCTATGAACAACATAAGCGCCCAATGTTTCTAAACCTTGAAGCAAGGAAAGTAGATATCGAATCTCAGAACAACTAGGTATTTTTGCGAGAAAGCTAGACTCCAACTAGATATTTTCCAAGGGAGAAAGCTAGATTACAACTGCCCAGAAGACTAGAAATATCTATATACTTTAGATACCTGTATAGTGAAGGAGAAACAATCTATACTTCGGAGACCTATATACTAAAGGAGAAACACTAGAAGTTAATCTCTTTACTTAATAATGCTTCCCTTCCCTTCCTCCATTGGACGATATCACCTCCTTTATAGTATGAATGGATTCAATTGCAATGAGTTATGTGGTAGTATATATACATTGCTCATAGGGACTATTCAAGAGTTAGGAAACTCTGATCAACAAATACACGAAAGCCTGAGAATGGGAAAAATCGTATATATGAGAAATCTCTGAGCATCCTCGATAGAGGCGTTGAGTTGGTGAAAAGTGTTGGAAAACCAACCCTCTTAATGTTTTTTGGAATGTCAAATATGCTTATGAAATTCAACAGCTGGAGAAGGAGATCCGTGACTTTGTTCAGTATGAGTTGCCTATCCAACTATCACTTGAGTTGAAGCATATCATATCAGAGTTCAAGAATCTTCTCCATCTCTTAAATGCAAACTCTCAAATCTTCCATCTCTTCATTCAGGTCTTTGTATGATGGGTTGGACAGAGTTGTCGACGTTTATCTAAAGGCACATCCTTGGCTGCACTAAGAACCGTCATATGAGTTTTGTTCTTTCAACAGTTAAACTTACAGACAGCCATGGAAATATCCTTGCATCTTGAGGGGAGCGATAACATTATAACCAATTATCATGCAAGCTTACCTACTCATGACACTCAGGTTGATCCAGGCCATGTTTCATTTAGTTTCCCCACAGCACCATTAACAACATTGTCCCATTATTTACATCGTATGAGGAATGAATTTGCACTAAATAGTTTTGATAATCAATCACAAACTAGTACCTTAGAAAGCAATGAATGTTTACAACCAGTTGTTGGAGGTTGACGAAAATAAGGTGGTAGTCTATAATTTGACTACTGGTTAACTTTGTAACCAATCAGTTGCGCTTAAATCCGGTTCTGTAAGTGGATTTCCCCCCTAATATTCCCGTTTATCTGAGCACTCACTATCGGTCCCTCGTTGACTTCTCCTTTTTTCAAGCACTTCAATCTGTGTCATCGATCTCACTTCTCCAGATCCAATAGATATCGTGTTGTCCGATCACCAACTAACCTGGATGATCTGCATCATCGATGTAACTTGTCTAATCGAACGGTTGACGCGCAATATCGCGTGAAATCTTGCACGACCGATATCAGGTCGAGAGCGCGTGAGAAAAGTGGTTTTCTCTTTCCATCGTGTGCTATGTGTCAACCCCTCAGGTTAATCGCGTTAAATTGTAGAATACCATTTACAACTTTTAGGGTGCGCGAGATACTGCTTACCGCCTACAAAGACCGCTCCATTATTCTGCATGTTTTCCACCCTTTTGTCGACACGTGCCTTGATGTGATCCATCCATTTATTAAATTAATCTCTTGCAATAAGATCTTTGTCGCTCATCTTCCATTAACCATGTCCACTGATCTGACTGATCAAACAGTTACTGTGCACTGTCGCCTAATTCGATGAACCTCAAGCTAGAAGGATTTCCATCCTCTAGCAAAGTATCAATTCCTCCTGTTCAGCTTCGTAGCCCGCTTAAGGGTTTCGGTCTTGGCTTCAAGCTTCTTGTGAAGTCACCTGTGGACGAGAAAGTCACAGTCCATAGATCCTCTAATATGGCAGCAGGGGGAATGTTCATATAACTGGACGATGTATATACTAATATGATTCAAGGCAACCACAATCACTATATACAACCGTTGTGTACATGCCAACACAATTTCACTGATAATTTCACTGACACAAAGGAGGTATTATGGTGTGGAGTCAAGAAAATTAACTGTGCAGAAGGAGAGGCGTTAACCAAGAAACAGTCATGGTAATGCAGTATTATGAACACAATAATACTGCATGACAAACACTCCATGTCAAGCAACACAATGTTCATCCAAAACGCAATCAACACATTTCCATTCAATTCAGAATATGTATCGAATATGTATGGCTGCAATACATACTTACTTCACTCATGGCACTCACCATGGTCATCTCAGTCTTCCATGCAACATAGACTTTAAAGGTCATTCGATTTTCTATCAAACGTAGAGCGTACTTTGTCCAACACCACGCTCCAGCAGGAAAGGTTTATGTGCATTCAATGGGCTCCAGCAAACCAAATTTTCACTACAAACACTAGGCACAGGAAAGTGCGAGAGAGTTATCTTCATGGAATGAATCATCTCATGTTCAAAATGCAGAAAGGCCACAGGTTAGGAATACACCTTGCTCTGATACCATGTTAAACACATACATGGCAACAATAGAATATTAAAGATAAGCATGAGAGTATATCTATTATTAATAAATGATATACATTTATAGTACATTCATATTACCTTTGATTTCGTATTCCAAGGTCTATTGGACTTCCTTACACTAATCAGCTTCCACACCAACCCTTAGAGGATTAGGTGTCCAACAATTTTTTCTTACATATTGTTTTTCTATATAGTTAAATAGGTTACTATAATTCATTATAAGATTTTTATATAATTCTATATTATTTAGGTTTTAAGTAACAATTTGTTAAATTTAAAAAGTACTAAAATATTGGGTATTATGTTATTTTTTTAATTGGTTTAGGCATCGTCTTTCATTCTACATATTAAATATTTTCTTTATTTTATTAAAAGAAATTATATATGGACAATGTCACAATGAATAAAATTCTTAGAAATCTATCCAAATGTATATAATCCATAAATTAGATGGTCTCTATTCCAAATATAATGTTGAATTGGGAGTTTTCAATTAGGAGATTTCCTATTGGTTACAAAATTTCTTTCAAACTTATTATTAAAATGTCTACCTCCTTCATATAAATTTGTGTATGCCTATATCAAACGCTTCATTTAGTGAAGAAATTAGCACATGAATCTCATTCAATAGGTTATTCATGGTTGGTTGTCAATTTATTAAGAACACAAAAGTTGGGCAGCATGCAATAGTTTTCTTTTTTTAGTGCCATCATAACTAGGATTGAGTAGAGGCTATAACTAGGACATATCATGATACCCTCCAATAGTTATTGAATAATATTTTATTAAATTTCATTATTCTGTGACAAAATATGTTAACAATGATCCACATAAGGTAGTTGACTACATGAAATCAATGGCATACATTGATAATGATCAACATAAGAACAAGGTATGGGCTATTGAAAATACGTAATAAAATTTCTTTAAAACTAACAACAAATTACAGTCAATTTCCTCTGAAGAGTGGTCCTTAACTTGGATTACATTAAATGGGAGCCTATTTGCATTGTAAACTTTGCTCAAAATATTTTCCATATTGTGAGCACTAATATTTTCCAAGGTGTTAGTCTTGAGACATTTGAAGTTTGTTTATGATTCTCCTTAATGAATTTCATGTATAACATTGAAATTTATTGTAAATGGACCTAATGTTTGTGACCATTATACTACAAGAACTACATCACATCCTCCCATTTCATAGCAAACATTTTTTATTTTAGCAAATAGTCCCTTATTTGGATTTTCACTTTTTTAGAACTATCACCACATTTCATCATACCTCTATTGGCTACAATGGTTTTAAAATTATGCAGTATGAGGACATAATAATGGCTTTTGAATGACTCAATAGTAAATACATTATGGGGGTTTCCATTGTTTATTAAGAATACTACCATTTTATGGTTTATGTAACAAACCATCTTCAAGATATGGGGAACTAAAATTCGTAATAAAGCATGGAGAAAAATACGAGGCTCCTAGGTTGTTTCTTCAAGAGGTGGTAGTACAATATTTATGAAATCTAAGAATTGGCATCACTTCCTCTAATACTCCCTGGGCATGCCAAATGGTCCATATGTATAACAAAAAATGCTACTTCTTAAATATTTTCCTTTTGACCCACTTTTGATCACAATGATACAAAAGGTTAATATTATAACTTTTATCTACTTCTACAAAGTAAACTAATGGAACCTCAAGGGTTGGAAATTAGGTGGAGTGGTTGTAGATACAAAGTATGGACATGTAACATACCCAACCACCAAGGTGACATTATGGAGGAGGGATATCAAAATGTATTCTTCCTTTAATTATCTTAAACCTCATTTTTAAAGTTACTATCATCCTTTTCTCATTGGGTTCTTTAAAATGACATAAATTTTACATAATTTCAAACTCTAGGTGCAAAGTTATGTCCCTTTGATGATTTTGTCAAATTATCTCCAATCAGTATCCATATAGTGGATAGATGGATAACATGTGGTAGTCCCTCCAAGTGTCTCCACCACACTTCACCACATTATCAAATGCACGCTCAACATTTGGTGGTTTTCTGCCCACGTGTTAGCATTGTCGCACGCCACCTCTATATGATGGGAACTTTAGATAACACATTACATCTAGATAAAGATTTTTCCTCAAGGATAAGTTTATAAAAGTTTTGGACACAAATTCTAGATCTTGATTTTTTTTCTTCGAAAAGAGACACTAACAGATATGGAAACTAATAATATCTATATTCTCGCTATTTAGAATATATATATAGATCGAAAGGATCATAGAACCCAATGGTACAACAACTAACAACTACAATATGAGTGTTTTCCACATCTATAATTTTTTTTATAAGAACACATTATAAAAAAAATTGGATTTTCAAGATTTTACTAAGTTAATAAGCCATCCATAATAATATTATGGATTCCACATCATGTACCTAACTTAGCTTCTGCATAAACTCCTAACTGATAGTTGAACCAGGTTGACATATTATGTCAACAAGCCACATCAGTATGCCAGGTCAACATGTCACATCCTCCATTGATTTTTTGAGCCATGTTATCATGATACATCATCATGACATGTAAGTAGCCATGAAAAGATCCATTCTATCTATTCTTCTCGCATATGAATCTAGGTTTCTCAAAATGGGCACTTTCCAAAAGCTTTACATTTCTAGATCTCCTGACCTCCAAATCTAGGTTTTGTCATTCAATGGAGACATTAACAAAGAATGGGGACTCTACCAAAACCTAGAACTGAAAAACATTTGGATTGTACTTGGAAACATGAAAAGTTAGATCAATTATAAACATTTACATTTGGTTAAAACATTATGTGATCCATTTTATGAAAAATTTTGTTTTTCTATGTTCACCTCTCTATCCATATTTGTGAATCATATGGTATTTTCACCACCAACCCATGTGATCTAGAGATCAGCTAAATAAATTAATTGATCCAGTTCTAGGAAAAACATTGAGTGATCCTTTTTTAGAAAAGTTAAATTTCCATCTTACTTTGCTTCTAAGTAGGCCACCAACCATTGGGATGCATAAAATCACTTATGTTTTACTTAATAATAATAAATTTGATAGAACATCAACTGATGAAACCCTAATCCATATTAGTTTACATTTATATCAAGAAACCATCGAGCCTTGAAATATCATAACTTAATAAACCATGGCCTTGGTATGGTCTAGTTGAATGATTTTCCATTAACGAAATTTGATTCTTACTATATGTTGGCTCAATTAAATAAGAACTTAATTTGGTTAACCAAGCACTAGGCCACCCATTTTCTCAGCAAATATTATTGCAACTAAACAATATTCTAATTGATGGACCATTAAGTGAAAATATCCCTCTTTAGCCAAGTCTCAAGTTTGTCAACTAGGAACAAGGTCAATAAGAAAGTAAAATTTATACATAGCAATGCTATTCTTGGTCTAAATAACAAATAGACGAATTCACCAGGCACTACGCCACCATGCATCTAAACATATATCTAGGGAATTGATTTCCAGTTTTGTTATTGACTCCATAGGTACAACGCAAACCAAAAATTAAATTAAATGAATCTCATCTATTTTTCTCTCCCACAATTAAGCCATTTTGTAGTTAATACTAGGTCATGAGCCTTGTTGGCTCATGTGAACAAAAGTTCAGTTTAAAATCATTAATCCCAAAATTCTTCACTCAATCCTTAAACTTTCAAAATTTTATAGGCATCGATAATTATTTCCTTAGATTATATTTATTTGTTTACTCTGACCTTGATTTGGTTTATGATTACTCCAAATTTTCCTTAAATAAATGTCAGTGCTCCTAAATCGAAATGACACCCATTACACATGAAACCAATGTTGCATATAATGTTGTCATTGATGATAGATAGTGTCACTTGTCAGGCCAGGAGTAACTCCATGAATGAATTATTGTTTTTGCATTAAGAGAAAGCTTGGATATATACAAGGAGAAGGAGATGATTTACTTTCATCTCCCAACGTCTCTTCATCTTCTAATTTCTTTTAGTTTTATATTTACAATATGTACACAGATTTTTCTAATCCCAAATATTAGGTGTTCCACAATACCCCCTCGCCCTTAATATGAATGGATGTTGGTGAGCCCAAGAATCATTTTAAATATTTCAAACATTTCCTTTCCAAGTGCTTTGGTCAAGATGTTTATAATCTACTCATTTATGGAACAATGTCAGAGGTGGATTCTCTTGCCCTCAACATGATATTGAATAGGATGGTGTTTTTTATTGATCTCCTTCCTTCCATCATGGAATTTTAGGTTCTTGGCCAACTTTATTGCATAAATGTTTTCAATCAAGAGAGGAGTTGAATGCACTTGTTTTCGCTGCAAATCTTCCATAATTTTCTCGAGCCACACAATTTCCTTCATCACTTCAACTGTTTCCACATATTGTGCCTTAGTTGTGGAATCTATTGGAACTTATTTGTGTGATCCCCATGAGACAGGTCCTAATGCAAGACTCATAACATAGATTA
>APFE030446560.1:0-11043 GCA_000404065.3 Pinus taeda
TCACCCCACATATTGGTGATCGTACAAAGTGTAAGTTCTTTCCCTCATGGATACTCCTTCCTAGGCTGTGATTACGATATGATGGAAACCCTCAGGGATGCAATATGTTTTAGTGGTTCTACCTGAGGAGGATTTCGCATCCGGACTATCAGCCCACACTATGGAAAAAGGTAAAAGGCCCCCTCTCCTTCAATGTGATTTTGATGTCCTAGGTGGGCCTGATCCCATAGATTAGCGATCGTAGTTGTCTAGGGACGAAGCTTAAGGTAAAGCACAGTAAAGTGCCCATATGCAGGATTTTGTGTTACAAAGGAAATAGGCCCCCAAACACAGGTCTGAAGGCCTTAGCACCTGAAAGGTTAAGCCCCTGGTCCCAACTTGTGGTTATATGAATAAAATAGAGATAAGGGCGCTACACCAAAGGGGAGCTTAAAGGGAAGTCACAACAAACTTGTTTCGTGTTATTCCTGTGTTAAAGGCACACGTTCCAAGGACTCCCGGGTACATCATAATACATGACACTAGGTTTTTCAAAGCTCCAATAGTGTCTAGCAGAGTTTTAATGGGCAGATGGGCCAGCAGCTAAAGACTTAAATGGAGCATGGTGCAACTTTGGAGCAGTACACAGGACTCAGGAGGATTAATGGCTTACCATGGAGCCCCATCCCTCCACACAACAAAAGACCGCAAATACAAGAACTTATAGCTGACCCAACCCATACTTCACAAAAGAAGGCATCCGAGTAGTAAAGGCAGAAGTGATGGGGTGAATTGAGCAGCACAGGAGGCCATACCATGAGAAAATTACAGACTGAGGTAGAGGCTATCACAGGATGGGCACAAAGACCTTTTCATTTACTTTTATATCTAGTTATTTACTTATTTTTGTGCTGTAACATGCCTTCCTTTCAATGAGGCTTTTAATTATGTAACGTTTTGGACCACATAGCCATCTCTGACTGAGACAGCTAGTCGAGCTGATAGCTGGGACTATGCCAGAGATATTTTACTGTAATTAATGTTCTTTCTCCCCTCTCTAGATAAATAGTGGAAGGCAAGACTTAGAAAAGGTTCATAATTTCTATAGAAAAGACTACATGCCATTTTCAGACTATTTTTCTTTGTAACTCATATCTTTTTTAGAATATCAAGGATATGGTGGTGATTACCCCTTCAAGTATTACAGTATGTGTTCCTTCTGTTAAATCTCATTTTATGTTCATCTTTCCTCTTTGTATTCATGCAAATTATAGCTGCTAGAAATGTTTCAATCTTCCTCATAGATTTATTTGTATTGATATGTGAATGCAAGTGCCTGTAATTATATCACAGATTCACTTGTCTCAATACTGTTGATGCATATACCTGTGTGAACTATTGAAATCATATATTTAAATCTGCAACACATGAACCATAGCATCCAGCCCCTCCTTGATCTGTTATTTCTGCTTGTAACTCATTTAAGTATAGAAATATTTAATGCCTCAAGTTCTATGTGTTAATTGTAGAACTCTTGAAGCCTTATGCTCAGTGTGATGAGTTGCTCCCTCTCATTGTCCTCTCTCATCTACTCTGCAAAATCTTCTTAAGCTGTAAGCCCTTGAATTATTCAACCTCCATTATTTTCCTGCATATTTCTGAGATCTAAACTTGTGAGGAAGTACCATAAATTCATGTTTTATTTCTTTGGATAAATGAACCAACCCGTTTCCTATACATATATATGTATTTATAAAACATAAGTGATGTCTCTAGTTTCCTGTAAATCGTTTGAGACACACCAGTTTAGATTTTCCTAGGCACTAGTCATGTAAGCAATCTAAGGCTATCTCTCGGATCTACAACATATTTTGGCGCCATTTCCGGGGAACGTATTGAAGGAATTTTCCCCTGGGATACGACAAATTGAACACTCTTTGTGTAGGTGAGAAAATTTTGTTCTAATTGCATTCACATCACCTGCGACTCCATACCCCCCTCGTTATCATTCATAACTATGGATTTTAAAAGGCCTTATACTCGCTCAGATACATTTCAATGGAAATCCCCATTCATATCTGACCCATAAAAGTTAATTTCCAAGAAAATATGGAAAGATAAAACTCCCTCTGACTGTGCTACCATCTCACCAACCTTTGAAGTTCCCTCATCTAGTTCTCATCCTGCTGCTGCTCACTATACAAGTGTTACTCCTAAGGTCCTGACATACCCTCCTTCCCCTCCAAACACTGTGGTCTTAACCCCAGTTCCTCAAGCAAATCTTAATACCCCTCCACTAATCTAGATGGCTCTTCCAAGATTTTTACTAAATAAGTATGCACCTCTTGATCTACCTCATCCCTTAAGTGTCATGTCCCAAGATTACCTAAATATTCTACCTAGATTCAATGGGGAGGATAACAACACAACACAGAGACACATAGAAACCTTCTCTACCTTTGCTGGGAACATAAATGTGGAACAACTGGATGTGGTCATAAGACTTTTTGTACAAAGTCTTGATGGAGAAGCTAAAAAGTGGTTCAAAGGCCTACCAAATGCCTCCACCACTACCTAGGAGGAGTTGGAAATGCTTTCACCCAGAAATGGGGAGAAAAGAGGAATCATGAGTACCTCCTCACTGATTTTAATGCCATAAGAAAAAGACGGAAGGAGGATACTTTAGAATTTATCAAAATATTCAATAAGAAGTACAATAACCTTCCAGTCGACATAAAGCCTCCTCCAGCTGTAGCTCGTGTGGTTTTATTGGGATCTTTGAGTCCGACGTTGGTTTTACCTTGAGAGAAAGGAAGTCTCTCACTCTAGACCAAATTCAAATCAATGCCCTTGAAGTAGAAGAAAATCTGGCCTCGGCAGGGAAGTCAAGGATAAAGTAAGAACCTACTAAACCCAAAATAGGGAAAGAAGAGGCATACTCTTCTGGTCAATATAGAGAATCATCAGACCCGAAGTGGGATGATCTGGAGAAACTCTTTAGGAGTTTATCACAAAAGATTGTAAATCTTGAAATTGAGAACAAGAACCTCACCAGACAGAATGCTCAAGTCAACAACTGGGGATATAACCCGCAATATAGAAGGCCTTCACTGCAACTACTTCCAAGGGAAAGAAAGGAACATCTTCATCAAATCCCTTATCCCTTATACTTAGAAGATGGCCCCAACGAACAATCGTCTGATACACAAGAGATGCAGGGAAATATATATTATGCTTTTGTTGAAGAAGAATATGAGAATATGGCTCACCAGGAAGTCAATCATCATACAGAAGCAAGAGTAGATGAGGAAGATATGGATTATTATTGCAAACAGATTGTAGAGTTCATGCAAACACAACCCCAACATAAGTTTAATCTAAGATCTTCAAAAAGAGGTCAAGAGAACCAGAGCAACAAGAAGGAAGTGCTCCCCAAGATTCTCCTCCCACACCATACAAAGGGAAAGGTAATCTCCATCTTGACCCACCCAAGACAGGAGTCTTTGCAAATAATGAGAGAAATGGTCCTAAAGGGCACATAGAAAAGGAGCCACCTATTCTGCCCAAAACTGCCAGCAGGAAGGGAGAAAGAACAAAGCCATAAGATATAGAAAAGTCCCAACCCACATTCAATATCCAAAAGGAAGTAGAAAAGGTAAAAATTCTTGTTCCTCTGATTAAGCTTCTAAAGCATCCTAATTACAAAGCCCAAATCTCTCAATTCATGCATCTTGTCAGCTCAGCACCAACCCAGGATAGTTTGAACCTCCAAGAGGATAGGCCCATGGTTGTTTTTGAGCTGCATGTGGAAGAGTTGGACCCTTCTACTACACCTTTCAATGTGACTTTGGTGATCCATGACCTTTTGTTACATAATTTCATGGTGGATTCTAGGGCCTCACACAACCTCATGCCATTATCAGTGATGGAATAGCTGGGTTTGGAGATCACCAAACCATACAAGGACATGTATTCTTTTGACTCCAAGAGAGTCAAATGCTTAGGCATGATAAAGGATCTAGTGGTAAGCCTGGCTTAGATCCCGGTGAAAAGTGTGCTAATGGATATAGTGGTGGCTGGTATACCTCCTCGTTTTGGAATGCTCTTATCCAGATCTTGGGGTTCCAAGGTGGGTGGATCTATCAAGCTAGATCTTACTTATGCCACCATTCCCACTTTGGAGGTGAGCAAAGGAGGTTGTACAAAGAATCCAAGTTTGTGAAAACCATGACCCCAGCTAAAGGCTGAGAAAACTTCGTAGCGCATGGGAAGGATAACGACATCTCCTTTCTACTCCTAGAAGAGGAGGAGGCTTTTCGAGAGGAAACATTAGTACACCTAATAGGACATTCAAAGCAATTACGAGTAAATGAAAATAAAATATGGAAATTATACTTCGATGGAGAAAACTCAAAAGATGGAAATGGAGCTGGAATATTATTGGTGTCTCCAGAGGGTGGCCTGATACCCATGTCTTTTAAACTAGATTTTGAGGCTACCAACAATGTGGCAGAGTATGAGGCACTACTCCTTGGGTTACAAATGGCAAGAAATATGAACATTGAATGCCTATCGGTCTATGGAGACTCTGAGCTAGTCGTAAGGTAGATCTGAGACCAATGCCAAGCCAAACACCCTAGGCTGAGGACATACTGAAATGAAGAGTGGGACTTAATCGATAATTTCTTCCTAGCCTTTAACATCTAGTTTCTGCCCAGGGAAGAAAACAGGATGGCTAACTCTCTTGTGGTAGATGCAAGCACTTTTAGGCCCTCGCAGAATCCACTCCTCAGATATGAGATAGAAGTCAGACACATGCCTTCAATACCTGATAATGTTAAACACTAGAAGGTATTCGAAGATGACAAGAAGGTGAAAATATTCATAGCAGTCGTTGGGGAGTTCACCCACTCCACCATCGATCAAGAAGAAGAAGAAGTGAAACAATAATCCACTTCATGGAAAGACACAGTGGCTAGGAAAAAATATGCAACTAAAAGGGAACACCATCACTCGTGGACATTTTCCACTAGAAATACTTTTTAATAAAGATGACATAGCATCCAAACAAATGGCCCTAGAGAAAGATGAGAAAATAGAAGACTGAAACCTCGGATAAGAGGAGGAACCCTAGATGATCAGGTTGTCCAAAGGAATCCCCTTGCAATACAGACAGAGGTATTTAGATCTATTCAAAACTTACAAAGATGTATTTTCTTGGTCTTATGATGATTTGAAATCATTTGATACTAATATTATTTAGCATAAGATTCCTTTGAAGAGTGGGATAAAGCCATGTAAATAGAAACTCAGACAGATAAATCCACTCTTACTCCCCTCCATTTAAAAGGAGGTAAGGAAGTTGTTGTAGGCCAAGATCATAGTACCTTTAAGATACTCTGAGTGGGTAGCTAATTTGGTCCCTATCCAGAAAAAGAACGGAGAGATAAGTCTATGTGTGGACTTCTGGAATTTAAACAGGGCATATCTAAAAGATAACTAACCTCTTCCCAGTGCAAAAGGTAGTGGGTGCAGCCAGAATGTCCATGATGGACAGATTCTCTAGATTTAACCAAGTGGCAATCCACCCTCACGACCAGAAAAATACTACTTTCACCACCTTGTGGGGAACATTCATGTACGCCGCATGCCATTCGGTTTGATAAATGCAGGGGCCACATTTCAAAGAGCTATGGACATAGCTTTCGTAGGTGAGAAAGAAAAATTCATGGTAGTATACTTAGACGACATCACAATATTTTATAAGACTAATTAAGAGCATGTCCTCCATTTAAATCTCACCTTGGAGAAGTGCAAAAGGTATGGTCGACCTTTGAATCCTTAGAAATCTCAGTTCACCCTGAGTGAGGGGAAGCTGCTTGGACACATAGTAGCGTAGGAAGGAGTAAAGATTGATCTTGAATGAGTCAAATCCATCATCCATATTCCCTTTCCTAGAAACAAGAAAAAAGTCCAAGCCTTTTTGGGGAAGATAAATTTCTTGAGGCGATTCATACTTAACTATGTTGAGATAGTCAAAGGTATTACAGATATGCTTAAGAAGGAGAATGAAGTCAATTGGAGCATTTTCCCTCGTGATTCTTTCACTAGACTAAAAGAATCTTTGGTTGAGGCCCCAGTGCTAGTCAACCCCGACTATTCAGTTCCTTTCTACATCTTTTATTTTTCCTCTCCACATACCATTGTCGTTGTGTTGTTACAGAAAAATAAACAAGGTTACGAGAAATACATTGCCTTTTCAGCCAAGTCCTAAGGGACGTCGAGCTGAAGTATAATATATTGGAGAAAAAGCCCTATGCACTGGTTAAGGCACTGAAGTCATTTTGTATGTATGTGCTACAATAAAAAATCATAGCATTCATCCCAATGACTACAATCAAGGACATCCTGGTGCAGGGAGATAACGAAGGAAAAAGGGCAGATGGATAGCTAAAATACAAGAATATGAGCTAGAAATAAAACCTACCAGGCTCATTAAAGGCCACAAGTTGGCCAAGATTTTATCTGAATCCAACTGCCAAGCTCTAGGGATAACCCTCATCATAGAGGAAGGCAAACCAGAGGATCACCACAATGGAATTAAATCAGTTGAGTAGAATATCTATTCCAAATATGAGGGGTCACCCAGGTATAAGAACATTTTCCTTACCTCTTATTCCTAAGATGCCCATTGGGACTGGATAGATCTAAATACTGAAGTCTGAGATTGTAGGCACATAAATACATTATATCCAATGGAATTCTCTACTAGAATGACCCAATGGGGGTATTACTGCTATGTTTGGTTGAGGGAGAAATACATGAAGTGATCGAGGATTTCCATGGGGGAGTGTGTGGATGACACTATAGTTGGAAGACAACAACACATAAAATCCTCAAGGCATGATTCTACTGGCCCGCACTGTTTGGAGAAATTTATTCTCCAGTCAGGTCATGCCATAAATTCCAATTGTTTGTTGAAAGAAAAAAAAATTCTCCCCTCCTCCTGATTCCTGTGCACGTAGAGGAGCCTTTTAGACAGTGGGGATTGGACTTCATTGGAGAAATAAACCCACCATTTTTTGAATGGTTCTATTGATATATGAGTTTGGAGAGGCATTTCATCAGTTCGGACTAGCCTCCCCATTTTTTGGTAGACATCACAACTCGAAACAAACCTTTTGGCATATTTGAAAAGAGTGGGCCAGTAATAACCGACATGTAGAACCTTATAGGTTGTTCTTTTGTCTGCAAAATGACCACCACAAGGTTCACTGTGGCAAGCTCTCATGACATCATACATCTCATATTCTCGCACACATTTTCTCATGATTAAATCAGGTCCTGTGCAGTACAAGTCCCCCTCTATTTAAGAATAATTAACACTTTTCTGCACAATATTATGTTCCTCCCTGGTGGAAATATTTTGTGGCAACATGCTTGAGATCATATAGTTAGCCACATCAGTGAACCAAGGAGCATGTATTAAGACAACAAATAAATTATCATATGGAAAATCATCCAGAACTAGTACTAAAGTTTTGTCTTGAGCAATGTTCATTCAGGATAAGAAATATGCAGCCAAATTATCTCATCTAGGCCTGTCAATCATCGTGATATTAAATTCCTGTAACGAAAGTAACCATCTCATAATTCTTCTATTAGTAATGGGCTTATTCATAAGGAACCTAATAACAGAGTGATAAGTATGGAAAAAAAATTTGTAACTAGTAATATAATGCCTAAGTTTGTTGTTAGCATGAATTAGTGTTAATAATTCCTTTTCAGTAATTGTGTAATTTAGCTCTACAAGTGAGATATTTTTTCTAACAAAGTAGATAGCATAAGGAAAGTGATTCTCCCATTGTCCAAAAATAGCTCCAAGTGCAGTGCCCAATGCGTCGGTACAAATGTGAAAAGGGAGAGACCAATTAGGTCATCTCAATAATGGAGAAATAGACAATTTGTCTTTTAGGTCCTCAAAAACATTATGATAGTCAGTATCCCATAAAAAATCAGCATATTTAGTAAGCAATTTAAACATGGGTACTGCAATTTTAGTAAAATTTTCAACAAATCTCCTATAATACCCTGCATGTCCCAAGAAACTTCTTACCTCTTTTTGCAAGATTGGAGTTGGAATATGTGATATTACCTCAAATTTTGCAGGATCAACTTTTATCCCTTCTTGAGATACATGATGTCCCAAAACAATTTCCTTAGTCTGCATCATTTTACATTTAATATTACTAAGGGCCAATTGAGCTTCTTGACAACGAATCAATACCTTTTCCAAGTTTTTCAAATCTTGTTGAAATTCATCACCGTACATTGTGAAGTCTTCCATATGGACCTCCACATAGTCATGTATCAAATCAACCAAAATCGCTAAAACAACTCTTTGAAAGGTAGTTGGAGCATTGCACAAACCAAAAGGAAGAACTCGTTAAGCATAGGTACCCCATGGACAGATAAAAGTAGTATTCTCTTGGTCTTCCAGGGCTATTTGAATCTAATTATAGCCATTGTACCCACCCAGAAAAGAGAAGTTCTTTTTCCTTGACAATGTATCAGGCACCTAATTAATAAAAGGTAAAGGAAAATAGTCTCGCAAGGTAGCTTTGTTCAACTCTCTATAGTTAACACAAATTCTCCATTTCCCATTTTTCTTGGGAGCTATGACCAAGGGAGATACCCATTTACTGTTAGAGATAGGATATATAAAATTTTCACTTAACAGTTTCTGCAATTCATCTTTAACAATTTCTTTTACAGCTGGATTCGTGCATCTTTATGGCTGCCACAGGCCTAGCTTCTTCATTCGTGTAAATGTGATGTGTACAAGTGTCAGGATGAATACCTTTCATGTCCAAATAATCCCAAGAAAATGAATTGGACTATTTTCGAACCATATTTATTACTTGCTGCTTTTGTTCTATACTTAATTCTATACTAATGTGTTGAAAATAGCAACAAGAAATGCTAAATATAGAAGTGATAAAAAAAGCATCGCTATAAATAGCATTTCGGGATACATTCCAATTTTAGTTAATCCCTGAACTAAAATTGAGAACTAAAATTCGAATTTGTTCTTAGCAGTTGTTTGAAAAATAATTAATTAATTCATCTTCAGCTAATTAGTTGGAGAAAATCAAACATGAAGTCTATGTGAAGACATGCAACAATTTCTCCATTGATTGAGGAATTTATCCCTTAGTTAAGGAGATGAGGATGAGTTGTAATTAGTTAGCTCAGTTAAGTGAGTTAAGTCCAATTAGACTAGTTCCAACAATTTGTGGAATTAGTATGAGTTCAGTTAGTTAATGCTTGCATGCATGTAATTCTCTCATAAATAACTCATGCAGGTCAGTTCAGTTAGAGACCTAGTTGAGATTAGAGGAAGGACAATGTACTATCAGTTGGAGGATTTTTCCTATATAGGAAACTCATCCATGCAGAAGGAATTATCTCCTTCAGGATTGCATAGTTACTACTGAGCCAAGTGAGCAGTGTAAGGTGGGAATTCACACAAGTGGAAGCACTGGACCCCAGGAAAAACTGCACAAGGAAATAGGCTTGGAGGGCAGAGGAGAAGGTTTGTGAGAAGCCTTTGACTGTCTATGAGCAACAGTTCGATTGCAGAGAGAGCATGATAGCTTGTGAGCTGATTCTTTTTGTAATCTGAACATATTTTCCACTTGTATGATAATACAGAGATTGGGGTTTTAGGCTGAGGCTTTCCCCATGTTATTTCTTCTGTGTTATGTGTGATTGATTTCTCATTCTCAGTTATATGTGTTTTTAATTGATCGTGCTCAAATTGATTAAGCTTCCACAAAGTTTGTTGTAGAAGTTGATCTTGTATTTTGCTTTAGTATATTGCATAATATATTGATCTATAGTGGGAATTTCTACAGGTACCCATGTCCCACAATGGCCATGCTCTTGAAGTGCTTTACCAACATACTCCTGCATGTTCCAATTTATTTCACTGCTGCCGCTAATTCTTGCAGTCGATTTCAACCACTCAACTGAGCATGTTCATACATTCTTGTTCCAAGCACATAACCTCCATTAGATTCAAAATAAATTGAAATAACTTCAAAACATACCTCATTGGTAGCTTGTTAATAAGGTACACTTGTAATCCTGTTTACTTCCTATCACAACAAGTCAAACTAACATCTTTGTCCAAATAAACATGTATAAAAATATCACATACGGTTAGCTCAAGACGCAACCATCGTAGATCAACATTATAAATCACATGTAACCATCATAAACCAGAATCATAGATCTCATATAATCATCATATACCATAGTCATAAATCACATGCATAATAAAATTGAAATAAAATGCTGATACTTATCCTTTCATCAATCCTTAGCTTCTACCTTTGTCTTTATTTCATATGCACTCTGGATCGGTTGCCACACCTGAAAAACACCCATTGCCTTCTCCTCAACCATGTGCACATACAAATAGTGTGCTTCACACACATACAACCACACATGACATACAACAACATGCAATACATCCACCTAGTACTGCGTGCCTTCAACAAAAAATGTATGACATGCACACAATACCACACATACACCAGTACCATATGTACAAAGCACCACCTACACAACGTGTGCGCAACTTACATTTACACGACACCACTTGCACAATATGTACATAACGTCATATGTACACTGCACCATTGTACAATGTGTATAAATACCACATGTACACAGTACCACATGCACAACATTTACGTGAAACCACATGTACACAACGCTACATGCACGACATGTACACAACACCACATTCACACAACACCACTTGTAAAACTTGTACACCACCACATGCACACAACACCACTTGTACAATTGATGAGCCCCATAAATGAGTAATTATATGGGCTCATTAAACCTCCTAATTTGACTTAATCCACCATTCTCATTAGTTTATTGCATGTTTTTGATTATATTTATGCTAATAGAGTGAATTGGGTTAGTCATTATGCCAAAAAGTCTAATGTGTGCTTTATGCAGATTTTTGGTCAATTTTGAGACAAA
>APFE030446568.1:6577-35446 GCA_000404065.3 Pinus taeda
AGTTCCTAGATTAGCTCCAGGTTGTTGGGAGGGAGTTAATGCCTCCTATATTTGATGTGAGGGAGTTATGAGGTTGTTAGATTCTCTATGCTATATAACAGGAAATCATTCGGATGGTTTACTAAGAGTGTGAGAGGTTTTATGAGAATTTCTTGATGTAATCTCCAATTTGATTAATATATTCCTGATGCCTATGTTTGGTGGACGTAGCCCAGATTGGTTGGGTGAACCATGTTAAATACTGTGTCATATGTGCTGTGTTAATTCTGCTGTGTGTTTATTAAATTGTTGTGCCTCTGAATTCCAACAAAAACTAAGCAAATTAATTCTTAGATTTAACGTGCAACTTAGCTTATGGAAAGTAATTTCATATAGAGTTCATATTTATGGATTAATGAAAACAGATCAAACATACAAAGTAACGGAGCCAATAGTGGGTGTGTAAAGTAATTCTGAATTGCATCTATCTTTGATCACATCTTGAGAATGGACGTTGGAGTCAATCGATTACCTATTTTTCCAATCCCATGTCACAATTCAGGGGATGTGAACTTCGAATAAGAGTGGGTTGATTTATCAGCTTAATCTGCCTCAGCAACTATAACGTGCAGCACCGGCCGTGTCTATCACCATGTTATGGCAGGATGAAGGAGCCGAGGGAGTATAACCATTCTTTGGAAGCTTATCATTTAGCAGACTTATATCGATGGCGGGTGTTCTATCGGCTTCTTTCAAATAGGCTTCAGATATTTTATTGGTATTGGAGGTGTCCTTAATTTTGGAGTCAGCAGTGACTTCGTGGAGAAAATTAGGCCTGGAAAGAGCCGTTGGAAAGAGCGCAGAGATTAGTGAAATGCATATTATAGCGCCATACACCAGAGTGGCTGCCATGTTAGAATTTCAATAAGCTCGTCCACTTCGATGGAGTGGACAATGAAGAGGAAATACAGTGTACCCTCAGAAGGAAAATAAAATGATGAAATACAGTGTACCCTTATGTGTTATGTGTTTTGTTTCAAACTCAAAAGGAGTTGTCAAGTCAATAACAGATATTGTTTGTGGTGATTACCACCACATCAAAATGAAACAAAAGCCAGGGAAGCCATCCTCATCTCGTTTTCTACGTTTGATACAAAATCAATGATAAAGAGTTGGAGAAGTTAGTGTAATATATTTTCATTGAACTAAGTACATCACCATGTGTGTCACCCATCATTATTGTGCCAAATAAGGATGTGACTTGGTGGATGTGTATAGATTACACTACGCTAAACAAAATTACACTCAAGAACTAGTACACCATGCGTGGGATAGATGATCTGCTAGATTAGTTGCAAGAAAATGACGCTAAGAGGAGGTCGAGATGACAGGTTGTGCTTGTTCAGTCTGCTTTGAATCTCTTATTCAAGATGGCTCTTTCCCAAATCATGATCCCGAGATGTTTTTCCAAAGAGCCTAATCTTACCATCCCTGCTAGAAATGTTGATAGTGTTGGACCTACCAACAATAAGGGGCTCTCCCCGATATGAAGTCCTAATTAGACCTCACACCATTTGGTGTAGGATCCCCATCTGGAATATGGCCCAATTATTGAAGTAGTGGGTTTTCATGATGTGTCTTGGTTGCAATAATGAAGAGTGGTGTAGTCGTGAATTTGGGAAGCAAGTGTGTGATTCTGCGGAAAGTAAAGTGCAATGTATGAAAGGTTCTAACACACGAGGGGAAATGACTGAGCCCCTAAGAAGCCTGTAATAGTACGCAACTTGAAATGAACCAAGGATCATAAAGACATCATGAGTGAGCCTGCGAAATAGTTCACACATTAACTAGGAAGGAAAATAAATGACATCACACATTCAACAAGATTCATACTAATGCAAACAAAATAGTTCATAAGCATTAGCGTAAGTGAAATAACATATATTGCAAACATAACAAGAATAGTCCTACTATATTCAAAACATATGCATGAAAACGTGTCGACTCTGAGCTATTATTAAAGTGAAAGTTCCAAGCATACATATACCATCATCGAACCACTAGCCCCAATAGTGGAACTTGAAGTCTACACCTTATCCTCCAAAGAAAGATACTCTCTCTATGCTATGGAGAAGCTAAGGCTCTTAAGAAACTCGCAAGCTCCTGATTCTAAGCTAAAAGCCTAGCCAAAATCTTGGCTCACAAAATCCATTTATATGAGTTATGAAGACATATTTATAAAAAAAGGGGTGACTATTCGCATCCCCTTATGACTCTTGGACTTCCCTCGTGACACTTAATCTTCCTTACAAAATGAATCTTCAACTTCATTACATCATGACTTTTCACATTCCACCTTCGACACTTGGAGTTTCACTTACAAATTAATTACAAAAGAATATTACAATATAATCATACCCATATGAGACAAAATTGGGTAGAGCCAACTAGACAACGTAATAAGGAAAAAATCAAGCTTGAGTTTGGGGAAAATCCTACTCAGTAACCTCAACCTGTGGACTCTTGGTCACATGCTAGTGCAAAGCTTTATACCACACGATGAATTCCCCAAACTATGCAATGGGATCAGGCTTATAGCAAACTCTAGCCTCCGTGGCATCTAGGTACACTGATTTGGAACCAGTCAAGATTTCTTTCTTTAGTAGGAGCATCATAGTATTGATTTGGACAAGGACACCAATGTACTTCTGCATATTCTGCCTGTTTACTTCGAGATCTTCCTTGGTGGTGATCTGTCTAAACTGGTCCAAGTATTCTTCAACCTCCTTCTTGACTTCATTCTTACGTTTAGCTTCAGTGAGTGAGCCAACTGATGGGATCTTGTTTGATTTCACCAAGAAGTCCATGTTGTTGTACAATCATGAATATGAAGCCTAAATATTGGAGATGAATGAGGTGAGTTGTTTGTTGCTTTGAATGATCATCTGCACTTGTGCTTTCTCGAACTCTTCCTATTGCCTTGTTTTCTTTACCAATTCGGACGCTGCCCCTTTCCATTTCATTGACCATTCATGCACAACAGTGATGGTTGTATGGACATCCTTAAGAACTTTGGCATTATCCTTAAAATTTTGATGCATTTTGTGTAAGTGGACAACTGCCTTATGAACGGTGACAAGTTCTTCATACAAGCTCTGCATAGTTTCTCCCAATGTCAATAGTTCACCAAGTATGGTTGCCTTAAGTTCTTTGAGATTAACTTGTGGGGTAGCTATGTTTTGAACCTCTACTTAGATTTGTTCAACTTCTTGGCTAATAGCCTACAAGTAATTTGCCAACTATTTGTTCTCAACCATCAGATACTCTGTGTTTGACTTTGTAGCTTTGACGAAGGCCAAGTTAGCTGCATCAATGGCATTCAAATTTATTCTAGTTTTTGTCACAATCAACCTTTCTCTGATAAATTTAGGAAGTGAGAGGTCGTCTGGAAAAATAGTCTTTGTTGCTTGTACAATTTTTTTCTAAAGCTTGTCATAAGTAGATTGCATGTGTCCATGACCAAACCATAATCAAGAGCAATAATTTCCTCTTGCTCGGTTGGATATTGCTCTGCTGCTGGAGGACAGGGAGACTAAATGCTCACCTATTGTGTACTTAACATTAGATCAACATCTTGTTTCTGTGGCTCTGGTTTCACCTCCATGTCTTGGATATTGATCGAATCCTCAATCTCTTGAGCAAGCTCCTTATCTGACGAACACTCTGAGGAAAGTGCCATCTAGTGAGGCAAACCAATCTAATATCTCTAACACTGCTTCCATTGCCCCACCTGATATGCAAGATGGTTCTTCCTCAAATATCAACTTATATAACATAATGAGGAAGTGTGCAATCATATTTTCCATTACTCCTCTATGGTTTTACTCTAAAAGCAGCTTGAAATAAATATGCATGGCAAGGTCTTGTGGTTTCCAAGCCCAATTCATGTGAGAGAATGCATTGTGAGAATAGATTGCATCCAGTAGATAGGTAGACATGTAAAATCTAGCTTACTTTCCCTTGGGAGGACTCAGGGAATTAGCTACATGAATCCTCAGTTGTTTAACCAACAATTTTAGCCAATTGAATGGTCTTCCCTCATTCACAACCTAGTTTAGTAAGAATTCCCACCCTTTTGGGAAAGTCTCAATGCTCCAATGACCATAGATTCTACATCATAGACTATGAAGCGATGATAGGCCCTACTGAGAGATTTTGTCTTGTATGTGTTGGTCAGTGTTTGATGGAACTTTGTTGGCTCTTTCATCCAGTGTTTGAAATTGTCCTTTATGCTCAAGTAGCTGGAGGCAACATAGAAGTAAGAATCCATGAGCGATTGTGGATCTGAAAAATGGCACATGAAATCATAATCCGTTGCTAGAAAATAAGAAAGCCTTTACATGTTGTCATTGTTGAGAATGATATTCTTCAGATCTGTATGAGAAACCATCTAGCTGGAAAGCTAGTTACCTATGCACACTTATGCAACCTTGACCTTTAGACAATGATATACACCTACTGGTCTTCAAGGTCTTATTTGAAGCTTCTTGTTAAGTATACTTCATTCACTTTCTGGCGTGTGATATCTGATTCTTTCTCTATTCACAATTGAGTATCTGAGTAAATTGACAAGTTCATCGACCTACACTCAACTGCCTCCCGAATGCTTCTTTCTATGGTGCCCTTTGAATCAGATCTCTTTGGTGCCATGATTTCAGGGACTAATGAAGAGAAGTACTCAACAATTGCAATACCTATAGGATGAAAGTGCACTCATGGAAAAGATAAATTAGCTTCATCAAATTGAATCATAAAGGAAGATCAGAACAACAACCACTAGAATGACCAGGAAAATTGTGTGATTCTCAAGGTGAAGGAGGAGAATGGCTTCCTGAATTACGCATCGTGTAGTATCAACAACCAGGAGAGCAACTTGAGGCTAGAGACTATGCAATGTGTAGTCTCAACCTGGGCAGACTGAGATGAAGAATGCACATTGCACAGTCTCAGTAGCTAAGGGAGATGCTTGAACCCTGGAAATGCGTAGTGAATAGTTGGGAAAACTAGGTACTACACATTGCATCACCTCAGAGGCCAAGCTTGAAGCTTGAGCCTTGGACTTGCGCAATGCCTAGCTAGACAAGGTAACTGCAGGCCAAGGGAAAGGTAGACCAGTCTGGAAATAGTGTGGGACACTAGAAGACATAAGTGATGGTGAAATTTAGAATGAAGATATGACTAAGAATAGATGGATTAGTGCAAATCAAGTGCATAATATCAACATACAAAAGGAAAAATAAAAATATGGGAATATTTGCTGAAACAACGACCATTAATGCAAAAAAACAAGAAATCTGATTTGACACTTGTAAAAGGTGAATGACAGAACTAACGAACACTTTTACAAGCTAGTATAAGTTACAACACCAACAACCATGAAAATAAAGAAGAAAAATAGTACTCATGGAAGCGAAACAACAAAGAGTGACAGAAAAAGAGACAAAAGATGACAAAAGCAAACTCATCCAGAAAAGCGTCGCAAACTCCATCGAAGGCTCCTTGATCTTCTTGGGAAGGCTAGAGATCTAAGATTGAATATCAAAATGAGTTTTAGGGACATCCATTATATATATTTATACTGCTTAGGGTTTATGACGCGCATGTCTAAAATCAAGGAAAAAGCGACACTTGGTGGAATTCCAAAAATAATAAGTTGTCTCATCCTTGAGGAAACTAATTATCCACACCCTGTTTTCTAGGGATGCCTTTTTATTTTTTCTTTTTGTTTATTTTTTTCAGGAAAACTAGTCGTTGACACTCCCAAGGAAGATTGTGCAGTTCCCAACCAGTGGGAAACTTCTTGACTCAATGCATTGCACAATTTTTGAGCTAAAGATATGCTTTTCATAGTGTCTAGGGTCATGGATGGGTTTCCATCTAGAATTGCGTAGTTTTTGAGCTCAATGTAGAACTGCCTATCTGGATTGCAAAATTCCAGTCATCAAGGCTAACCTGTCTTCCAAGATTGCATAGTTTCTAGAGGCAAGCCTAACAATGTTGAAAGGTCAAGTTAGAAGCTTGCTTGTGAGTGAAAAAGTTGAAATTGGGATCAATACATGATAATTAAAGCATGAAACGAAAATTCTTGATCACATCATGAATACTTGACGACAATAAAATATAAGTTCCCATGGACCAGAAGGGAGGTTCCAAAATCAAAGCATGGGAAAAATTTTGGAGGGTATTTGTAGCATCTACAACACTTGGAAACATACTAGTAGAAATCCAACTCTTTATATGGATCTTATCTCATGTAAAATAGGTCTAACACTTCAAGAAGTATTGTTTGGTTCATTGATAATCATAGCTTCTTTACTTAGCTTACGTAAAATATATAGTCCCTATCATTCTCTTCATCTGTGAAACACTTCAAAGGAAAGTTGAACTCAATTGTTTTGATTGGAGTCAGAGAGTGTATAGATACACAAGTGAAGCAAGATTGTAAGAGTCTTGGTTATGATCTCTGGTGTTGCTCTGCTACTAGCAAGTGTGCATAGTACCCCGATGGAGTCAATTCAGGGACACAAAAATTGCTCCATTGCCAGTGAGCCTGAACAATGCCCTGGTGGAGTTTCTTTCTTCACCTCTCTATGCAAAAAGTGTTTCTATTATTTTTCCTTTTATTATATGTTTCTCTATTTTTTTCATTTTTATTTTTTTTTGTTCAAAGAATTATGCATAGGAACTTATTTATTTTATGAGGAGAAAGAGGGATCCCATCTTATTGATAGCATTAGAGTTTTTCCCTTCAGAGAAGAATATTTAAACACCTCCGAAATATGGTTCATTTGTTAAAGTTTCCTCCCCTCCCTACTCTACTCGACTTAGATGACAAGACATAACCAAACAATTGTAAAAGTTATTAGAGTAGGTGGTGCTAGTTATAGATTAAGAATTGTGATTCCACTACGGTTTTCTCTAAAAAGAACGTATTTTCCATCAAGGTATCATCGAATAAATGTGAAAGATACATGCAAAGAGAGGGAATAAGAAAATAAACAAGCATTGATAGTAGCACAATTTACTCCTGAACTTTACCATGCTTGCTTCGAAAACCAAACATAATCTCATGTGGAAGGTATCCTACAATAGAAAGGAAAGAAAAGAGAAGGGAGGAAAGTATATCAAAAGAAAGAAAAAGAAAAACTACTCCTACTACTAAACTAACTGAGAATAAGCTAGGCTTACATAAAATGAAGCTTCCAATGTAACCACCGACACATAGGATGACCTATATAGGTGAGGGAATGAAACACTCTGCAGATGCATGATGGTGCTTGTGCACATTGCAACAACAAGATATGAAAGAGAAATATTTTGATATTCTAAACTTGGAAAACATAAAGAAAGAGAAAACCTTACGTTTCACAATATATCTTGCCAAGTATGTTTCCTCCAATGATTAAGAGATGGCATCATGCAAAACAGATGGAGGATGTGATAATTGAGATACAGACGAATTTTCAATTTGCACGATCGAATGATGAGGATCCTTGGAAGATACATGTCTACTCTGATAAAAATTGAATTAGCCTCAAGACTACGAAACCTTACCTAACCACCAGCTCAGGCTGAAGCACCTCGAGAGCTTACAGAAGTTCCATGGCATTAGAAGGTAGATCATAAAAATTAATGGCCTGGAAAGATCGACAATGGGAAAATTAGAGTTGTGATCAGATGAATCATTGAATAGATCAAAAAATCCATGATAAGAAATTTAAACATTGAAAACAGTGGCATCCTCTTGATCTCATGAATCGTAGATAGGGGAATATTGAAAACAAGAAATTCCCCCTCTATTTCTTGAGAATGATTAGATGATTGATTGGAAAGATCTGAAAAATAAAATTATTCCTCTCCACAGTGAGATGTAAGGCTAACATCCCCCAAATTATGAGTGTGATTAGAATTAATATTGTCAAAAGTTGATTCTTCGAAACACTCAACAGGTGTGAAAAAGTTGTTGAAGCTGTGAGGATAATGAAGGAGAGGTGAACAAGGAGTAATGTTAACTTGCAACACAGATTTTTGTTTAGAAATAAAATCGACACATACTCTTCGTAAATGATATCTCAAGTTAGATGGTCAAAGCTAACCCCATCTTGAGTTTGATCCTGACAGACATCAGAAGAAACAATTGAAATAGGTGAATACAAGAACTCACAATCGGGAGGACCAAAAGAACCAAAGGATGGAGGGCGAGGAGAAAGAACATCATCAGAAAAATCAGACTCAGAGTCCAAACTTGCATTTAAATTTCTAATATGTGGGGTTGCATAAGATGGAGGAACATCAACAGATGGGCTCTCAAGTTCTTTAGCCTCAGCCTATGTAAATGGAGTTGTTGATGAGGAGAAGACAAAGAGTTCCTTGGAACAACAACGTCCTTCATCATAGATTTGGAAGCTCCATAACCAATCAATGTTGGGAGACTTTGCAAAGATTGATAATCTTTTGGATTCAGTGAAATATGAAAAATAAATACAAACTTATCTTTCAATAAAATCCAATCAATACCATCTTTAGAAATAACAAAATATCAATGAATAAAACGATTGTGAAAATCATTGAGAGATTCATCAGGTGCTTTTCTTAAATGCATGATTTTGTTGAAAATAGATTTGTAATCATACCTATCAAAGGCAAGGTAGAGATCTTTGACAAGATGTTCTAAAGAGTGTATGGAAGTAGTTGGAACTGTGTACCACCATTCCTTCATGCACGCTTCAAATGTGAGAGTGAACAACCTACAAGTAACATTCTCACAGTGAATATTGTGCTTAGTGCAAAATTCAAGATAGAGAGTGGTGTGCTCGAGAATGGTTGTTCCACCCATGCTATCAAACTTCAAATTCAACAAGTCATCAATTATTGTTACAGGAAATTTCAGATTTTCACTTCTAGAAAAACATGCTGGGGTTAATATATGCGAAGAAGCCATTAAAGATACGAAAAGTTCAAACAGATTTCATGGGCTCATCTTGTCATGTGGCCCTCCTTTTACCACCAGAAATTTTGACTATGTTGGACCCGCCAACATTCATGGGTTCTCTTCAATATGAAGTGACAATTAGACCTCACACCATTTGGTGTAGGAGGCCCATCTAGAACATGACTTGTTGCTGAACAACTGGGTTTTAATGATGTTCCTTGGCTGCAATAAAACATAGAGTGGTGTATTTGTGACTTTGGGAAGCAAGTGTATGACTTTGCAAAAGGTCAAGTGTAATGTATGAAAGGTTATAACACACGAGGGTAAAATTAGTGAGCCCCTTAGAATCTTGTAATAGTACATAACTTGAAAGGAACACATGAGCATAAAGACACCATGAGTTAGCCTGCAAAATAGTTCACACGTTAACCATGACATAAATAAACAACAACACACATTCTATAAGATTGATACTAATTCAAATGAAATAGTTCATAAGAATTAGTGTAAGTGTAATAACATATATTGTAAACATAACAAGAATATTCCTATTATATTCATAACATATGCATGAAAACATGTCGGCCCTGATCTTTTATTAAAGAGAAAATTCAAATCATACATATACCATTGACGAACCACTAGCCCCAATAGTGGAACATGAAGTCTACACCTTCTCCTCTGAAGAAGGATACTCCCTGTATGCTACAGAGAATCCAAGGCTCTCAACAAACTCCCAAGCTCCTGATTCTAAGCTAAAAGCCTAGCAAAATTATTAGCTCCCAAAAGCCCTATACATGAGTTATGAGAAAATATTTATAACAAAAGGGATGACTATTCACTTCCCCTTTTGACTTTTGGAATCCCCTAATGACTCTTCATCTTCTTTAGAAAATGAATTTTCAACTTTTTTACATTATGACTCTTCACATTCCACATTTGACACTTTGAATTTCACTTACAAATTAATTTCAAAAGAATATTACAATTTACGGGTACCCATATGAGAAAAAAAATGGGCAGAGCCAACTAGATAGCCTAATAAGACAAAATTCAAGCTTGACTTTGGGGAAACTCCATCTCATGAACAACTTCGACTTATAAATTCTTGGTCACATGTTGCTGCCAAGATTTTTATTGCATGATGATTTCCCCAAACTTTGTGATGGGATGAGGCTGGTAGAATACTCTAGCCTCCATGGAATTCAAGTACACTGATTTGAAACCAACCTGGATTTCCTTATTTAGAAAGATCATTATAGTATTGATTTGGACAGGGCCAACAATGTACTTCTACATATTTTTCCTGTTTACTTTGAGATCTCCCTTAGTGGTGATTTTTCTAAACTGGTCCAAGTATTCTTCATCCTCTTTCCTGACCTGATTCTCGTGTTTGGTTTTAGTGAGTGAGCTAATTGATAGGATCTTGTGCGATTTCGACAAGAAATCCATGTTGTTTCACAATCATGCATATGAGGCCTTAATATTGACAAAGAATGAGGAAATTTGTTTGTTTGTCCCAATGATCATCCACACTTGCATTTTCTCCAACTTTGTCTATTGCCTTGTTTTCTTCACCAATTCGGATGGTGCCCCTTTGTATTGCACTAACCATTCATGGATGACAACAATGGATGTATGGACAAACTTAAGAGCTTTGGAATTATCCTCACACTTATACTGCATGTTGTGCAAGTGGACAATTGCATTATACATAGTGATAAGCTCTTCATACAAGCTCCACATAGTTTCTCCCAATGTCAATACTTCACCAAATATGGCTACCTTAAGTTTTTCAAGATAAACTTGTGCGAAGATGTGTTCTAAACCTTTGCTCATAGTTGTTCAACCTATTGCTTGGCATTCTACAAGTTATTTTCCAATTATTTCTTCTCAGCCATAAGATACTTCGTGTTTGACTTTGTAGCTATGGCAAAGGCCAAGTTGGTTGTGGCAATGGAATTCAAATTTATTCTAGTGCCTGTCACAATCACCCTACCTTTGATGAATGAAGAAGATGTGAGGTCATCAAGAAAATTTTTCTTCCTCTTTTGTATAATATTTTTACGAATCTCGTCATAATTTAGATTGTACGTGTCCATGACTAGAACACCATCAAGAGGAGTAATTTCCTCTCCCTAGCTTGAAGCTTTCTCTACTACTGGAGAATGATGAAATTGAATGGTGACCTATTATGTACTTGGAATTGGATCAAAATCTTGTTTCTATGGCTTTGGATCTACCTCGATGTCTTGGATTTCAATTAACTCCTCAATCTCTTGAGCGAGCTCCTTGTCTTACATCTATTTTCTCTCCTCCTCTCTTTGTTAGTTCTGCTCTTATTCTGTGGATTTTCTTCGTGATAATTATTCTTATTATACTCTTCACCTTTATTCTTCTTCTTGCTTCTGCCTTTCTTCCTCCAATATCCTCTAATCTTTTTCCTCCCTCTACTTCTTTTATACTTCATGCATTCTTTTTTTTGTCCTCTTCCTTGATGCTCTGGCCTCTTCCAAAATGATTGGATCTGCTTTCATCTTATGGCTTCGCTCTCCTCCTGGGATGTATGCAAACATTATCTTACCCTTTTCGCGCATTGGGTTATGTCTCTCTCCTGGTATTGCCTCTGGAGTGACTTCTTTCTATGGAGTAACCTGTGATGTTCGAACTAAGCTAACTAGTTCGCAGGACTTGGAAACATTATAATAATTCTTCACGCTTCCTCCTCAGGTTTGTGAAAGGTCCTGCTTATCCATTAATAATGAATCCTCACATAGTGGTATTTGTAAACATTCCTTGGATCACAAGGTTTGAAGTCCAAATATACGAATGAGAATTTCTCTATTACCTCGCCTTCGATGTTTGCAACTTTTAGATTATCAATTTCATACAATCTGGTCTTCATAGGAAAAGTTGACCAAGGTGATTTATTCTTCCTCTGCAAACTTATTGACAACCCTGTGAAGAGATGATACACAACTTATTACATGACTAATATATTGGCGACATACCTCGGCAAAAGATGCAGAGACTTATGTCTGTCAAACTCTCTGAGGAAAGTGCCATCTAATGAGGCCAACCAATATGCTATCTATGATACTACTTACATTTCCCCACGTGACATGTAAGGTGGTTCTTCCTCAATGATAAACTTATACAACCAAATGAGGAAGTGATCAGCCATCTTTTCCATTACTCCTCTATGACTACACTCTGAAAGCAGCTTGTAATAAATATGAACAGAAGGGTCTTGTTGTGTGCAAGTCCAATTCATATAAAGCAATGCATTGCGAGCATATATTGCATCCAGTATATAGGTAGACATGAAAAATGTATCTTTCTTTCCCTTGGGAGGACTCAGGGAATTAGGTACATGGATCCTTAGCTATTGAGCTAACATGACTGACCAGTTGAATGGTCTTCCTTCATTCACAAACTAGTTCACTAAGAATTCCCACCCTTCAGGGAAGGTCTCAATCATCTACTGACAATAGATTCTGCAACATAGAACTATCAAGAGTTGATAAGCCCTACTAAGAGATTTTTCCTTGTAAGTGTTTGTGGGTGTCTAACAGAACATTGTTGGCTCTTTCACCCAGCTTTTCACAATGTCATTTGTGCTAAAGTAGTTAGTGGAAATAAAGAAGTAAGAATCCATGGGCGATTATGGCTTCGAAGAATGGTACATGAGATGATAATCTATTTCCAAAAGAGAAGCAAGCCTTTGTCCGCTGACATTGTTGAGAATCATAGTCTTTGGATTTTTATGAGAAACTATCTAGCTCACAATGTCTGCACATGGGAAATCTGGATAACTACATGCAACCTTATGTAACCCTGACATTTGGATATTGATATATAACTTCCATTCTTCAAGGCTTTCTTTCAAGATTCTTGTTTCAAATTGTTCATTCACTTTCTTCCATGTGATATCTGATTATTTCTCTATGTTGAGTGTCTGAGTAAACTGGGAAATTCATTGGCATACTCTCAACTACCTCCCTGGTGGTCCTTTCTTTGCTGTCCTTTGAAGCATAGATCTTTGGTGCTATGATGTTAGTGACCGATGAAAAGAATTTATCAACAATTTCAATACCCGTAGGAGGAAAATGTACTCATGACAAAGATAAATTAGCTTTGGAAAACAAATCAGAAAGAAATATCACAACAAAAACCACTGGACTGACAAGGAAAATTGTGTAATTCTTGAGGTGAAGGAGGGATACTGGATGCTTGAGCTTCTCTATGCGCAGTCTCAGCAGCCAGGGGAGTAGCTTGAGGCTAGAGACTGCACAACACACATTCTTAGCCACGGAAAACTAAGGTGGTGAATGTGCATTGCACATTATCAGTGGCCAAGGGACGGGCTTGAGCCCTTCAAATGTGCAATACGTAGCTCAAAAATCTAGGTGCTCTGCATACACAGTCGCATAGTAAAAGCTTGATGCTTTAGCCTTGGACTTGCATAATATCAGCTAGACAAGGCCACTGCTAGCCAAGGGAAAGACGTATCTACCTCGAAAGAGTGTGGGAAATTGGAAGATATGAATAATGGTGCAATTTAGAGTGTATATATGACTAATTATAGATGGAGTTTTCCAAATCAAGTGAAAAATATCAGCATGCAAAATGGAAAACAAACATGCATTGAGAGTCACTGAAATGACGATCACTAATTGCAAAAAACAAGAAAACTGATGTGACACTTGTAAAAGGAAAAAGATAGACCAAACCAACACTTTTACAAGATAATATAAGTTACAATGCCAAAAATCATGAAAAGAAACAAGCAAAAAAATACTCATGGAAGTGAAGCGACAAAAAACGACATAGAAAGCAATAAAAAACGATAAAAGAAAAACTCACCTGAAAAAGTGTCACAAACTTCACCAAACGCTGCTTAATATCCTTGGGAAGGTTGGAGCTCCAAGATTGAATGTGAACACTAGCTCTAGGGACGTCCATTATATAGATTTAGAATGATTAGTGTTTATGGTGTGCATGCTTAAAATTAGGGGAAAATCGACACTCAACAGAATTTCAAAAATATAAAGTTGTGTCATCCTTCTAGAAACTCATTATCCACTCCATATTTTATAGGGATTCCTTTTGTTTTTTTATTTTTAATTTTTCAAGAAAACTGACCACTGACACTGATAAGGAAAATTGTGCAGTTCCGAACAACTGGGAAACTCCTTAACTCGGTGCATCGCACATTTTTTGAGTTGAATAGATGATTTACGCAATTTATGGGCTCAATATTGGGGTGTCATCCATAATTTCATAGTTTCTGAGCTCAAGGAATACCTTCCTATCTGGATTACACAATTCCAATCATCAAGGCTAGTTTACCTTCTAAAATTGTGAAGTTTCTGGAGGCAAGCCCAACAATGCTGCAAGGTCAAGTTAAAAGCTTTCTTGTGAGTGAAAAAGTTCAGATTGAGATCAATACATAAGAAGTAAAGCATGAAAAGATAAGTCTTGATCGAATCATGAATATTTGAAGACAATAAAAGATAAGCTCTTGTGGACATGAGGGAAGTTTCAAAATCAAAGCATGGGAAAACAATTGGAGGGTAGCTGTAGTGGCTACAACATGCTCATATAATGATATAGGTCAATTAAGAAATCTACGTATTATCCTATGATCCACATATAATGATATAGGTCAAGAAGAAAAATATTTAGGATCATAAGATAATCTCATTACATTAGAGATGGTCCACAAGTTGGCATTGGAAATTCACAATCATCCAATTATGTGTAAGAAAGGACATAAAAACAATGGTAGCTAAATATTGGGATGTACAAGAATTATATTATAAAAGAAAGTGAGGTGAAAAAGCAGTTGAAGCAGCTAGTGGAATAGATTCTCATTAAACCAAGTACATCACCATGTGGGTCATCGATCATTATTGTGCCAAAGAAGGATGGGACATGGTGGACGTGTATAGATTACACTATGCTAAATAAAGTTACACTCAGGAACTAGTACACCATAGCTAGTATTGATGATTTGCTAAACTAGTTGCAACATGTGAGATGCTTCACCAAGCTAGACTTAAAGTCTAGATATTAACACATTTGACTCAAAGAATAAGGCATCTGGAAGAATACCTTCAAAACCAAGAAAGATTCATATGAGTGGTTAGTCATGTTGTTTGGCCTATGCAATGTGCCATCTACATTTATGAGGTTAACAAATGATATATTATTCCCTTTAATAGATTTAATTATTTGGATGATATTATAGTATAAAATTATACTCCGGACGATCACATCTCACATTTGATGTGGGTGCTAGAGATAGTAAAGAATCATTATTTATTGAAATCAAAACCAAGAAAGATTCATATGAGTGGTTATTCATGTTGTTTGGCCTATGCAATGTGACATCTACATTTATGAGGTTAACAAATGATATATTATTCCCTTTAATAGATTTAATTATTTGGATGATATTATAGTATAAAATTCTACTCGGGACGATCACATCTCACATTTGATGTGGGTGCTAGAGATAGTAAAGAATCATTATTTATTGAAAAATCTTAAGAAGTGTGAGTTTACAAAACAACCTTCGGTGTAGCTAGGGTATGCAATAGGTGGAGGAGAGATGAAGATAGTTATTGCTAATATGGAGGCCATCGTTAAGTGGTAAATTCCTTTTGTGTTTAGTCTCGGAGTATCCACATTAATAACCATATTTGTCAATGCTTCAAATCCCAACATGAATCCATCATCGAGACAATTGTGAATGATGATAGAAGAAGAGCTTAGTGATAGGATAAATAGTTATAAGATAATTTGATATAAGGAGATGAAGGTCGGCTATTAATTAAAAAGAATATTTTATTTTTCACTTTTTTTTATATTAATTATTAACAATATTAATTTTTTTTATTATAATCTTTTTAATAAATTGTGTTTTATTTTTATTTTATTAATATATTTTTTTATTAAATGAATACGGGAATTAATTAGTTAATTAATTGAATAGATTTTATATAATTACATTTTTTAATTATTATGTCATTAGGGCACTTTTGAGGTCTAAAATGGGCCTCCTAAGAAAAATGTACAACCAAAATAATTTTTATAAGAACCAAGAGGATTCAAGGTGCTGATGTCAACCATGGGGGATGATTCACCAGTTTTGGGGTAAAAAAGTAAAATGATTAAAAATGATAAAATAATAAAACTACTTTTTCAACTCGCATTTTCAACATATCTCCCTAAGGTCTTACACAAATTTCGACTAGGAGTACTCATTGTATGCAAAAGTTAATTCCCCATCCAAGGAGTACCCATGTTGCATACTTTTGATGGACCCTGCTACATGAGAAATGAGAAATGCATGAAACAATGTGATTGCAATCACATTTTTCATAAATTTTTTATTTTTCGTCTAATAGGGTCCATCAAAAGTATGTAACATGGGTACTCCTTGGATGAGGAATCAAATTATGCATCCAACGAGTGTTCCGCTCAAAATTTGAGTAAACCCATAGGGAGATAAGTTGAAACTACGACTTGAAAAAATAGTTTTTTCTCTTTTCCCTCTAAAATTTGATGATGTAATCTAATATTATTTTATTATTTCCACTATTATTTGATTATTTCCTTAGTAGGCCAATTTTGGACCTCAAAATTCCCCTAATTCTTAAATTAGGTCGGTTATTTAAATAAAAATTGTTAATTTTAATTTAATTTTTTATTTATAATAATTATTCGCAGTATTAAAAACTTTTATTATAATCTTTTAATAAATTGTTAGTTAATTAATTAAATAGATTTTATATAATAAAAAAATTTCCATTCTTATATCTTAATATAAAAGTACGTAATTAGTTAATTATTTAATGATTAATAGATAATATAATAATAATAAATACTAATGATTATTTAACTATTATTATTGTTATTATAAATAAATAATAATTATTTCTAATCTATTTTATAATATAAGATAATTGTATTTATTTTTATTATTATTGTTATTTAATAATAGATTTTTAATACTCTATAAATAATAATATAACCAATTTCATATTAGATTAATATTCTTTTGTCAAATTGGAAAAATTAATTATTTAATTAATTGAGTAGATATTATGATAATTAAAACTAACTCTTCTTATATCTTAATTCCAAAAGAGATGATTGATTAATAAACTAACCGATCCATTATAATAATAATTAAAACCTAATTATTCTTATAATAATTAATAATAATTATTATTAATTATTATAAATATTTTTTATAATCAAATAAATTTTATTATTATAAATATTTAATAATAATTATTATTTTTTTTTTTTATTAATAATATAAGATTAGATAGTTATAAGGATAGGAAAGGAAAACAAATACCTAATCACCTGAGATGTTTTGGTGGTCCTAATCCCTCTGATTAAAGGAAGCCAACTTCCACTGATCTCGATACCATTTTCCCTGTTGAGATTCTATAGATATTTTATAATTTCAAGAGCATCCCTAATCTTTCATCTCTGATATTATTATTCTGTTGCAATAATTGAGGCACTCATGAAACAAACTTGGTGCTTTGTTTTTGAGGAATGCTCCATAAGGGCCGAACTACGAGACCTTCCATTCTAAATATTTGCTCCATGTTCTTTTAGTCTTTTTTGCAAAGAACGACATGTTTCACCAATGTAGCTTTTTCCACAAGAACAAACAATTTTATAAACTCCCTTGAGTTGATGTCTATCTATATCATCCTTGACAGACCTCATACCTTGTTTAATTATTCCAGGTGCTGAGAACTGCGTGACTATGTCTTTCCTTCTCAGGATTTTGGAAATCTTATCTGTCACCCCTAGAATATATGGTAGGAAAACTCTACCACACTATGGTAGGTCTTTGGCCTTACGCTCCTTAGATAATACCCCCTTTCCGCTCGCTCTATGGCTTTCTTAATTTCTTTTTCTTTATAGCCTATACTCTTAAAGACCGAAGATATATGTTCCCTCTCTTCCTTGAGATGTTCAGAGTCAGAAATTCAAAAGGCCCTAATGAGAAGAGTGTTAAGAGCACCAAACTTCTAGGATGCGTGATTGTACGATTCAGTGTGGAGGTAGCTTTCTATGTGAGTTGACATCCTAAAAACTCTATGTCCTAAAGAGCTATCCCCCTTCCTAATGATAAGAACGTCTAAGAATGGGATACTATTGCTTTCCTCTAGCTCCATAATAAATTTTATTTCTAGAGAGATAGAGTTCAGGTGCATAAAAAACTTTTCAAACTCTATCCTTACATGAGTCCATTTTAGGTTGGTATCATCGACATATCGTTTCCACCAAGCTGGCCTCAAAGGTTATGATTCAAGGGCTTTCTTTTCAAAGTATTCCATGTATAATTTGGCTGCAATTTGCGAGAGGGGTGATCCCATTGCCACCCCAGATTTTTGCTCATAATATCCTCCTTGGAATGTGAAAACGGTTGACTACAAACAAATCTCAGTAAGTTTTGCAGTTTCTGGGTTAGTAACCTCCTTTATAACCACAATAGATTCATCCAAGAGAAACTTGGTGAGTAAGGATCTTCGCAACATACTTAGCGAGTTCATAGGTTAGGGAACCAATAGTATTAACTATTGGTCTAAGAGAAACCCCTTCCTTGTGGATCTTGCACAACCCAAAAATTCCTAGGATGGTTTCACAAGGAGTTAATCTCTTCTTTAATTTTTCTGCAAGATTGGAATCTGAAATTGCCTTCTTGACCTCTCTCATAATCTTAGGAATGGGATTAGTGTTAAGCTTCTTATAACTTCCAAAACTGAGGTGTTCATTCATTTTACAAATATAGTCTTCTTTATCTAGGATTGGCACTGCCCCTCCCTTATCTTTCTTAAGAACCACAATTTTGTCATTATTCTGTAGGGACCTAAATGAAATTTTCTCTTCCTTACTGAAATTACTCTTGGTAGCTCTAGCCTTCCTCATTATGAGGGCAAATTCTTGTCTTAATGCCTTCTTATCTTCCAAAGAGAGGTTACTTACCCCATCCTCTATGCCACAAATCATATTCTCAATAGGGATGCTCCTTGGAGCAACTGCAAACCTTAAACCTTTGTTGAGAACAATAATAACTTCCGGGCCTAATTCTTGAGAAGACAAATTAACCACCTTTCTTCTGGGAATTATTTGGGAGGATAAGATCGAACCTAGGTTATTGAATCCTGATGATAAATTCCTACTAATACTTTTGTGTTGACGAGTTTTGTTGGGGTGGCACAATACTTGAGAAATTTTGTAGCCTCATTTTCAATAGTTGTAGCACAACTCCACATCATAACATTGAGTGTCGAAGGTTTCTAGTGGGGAAAGGGTTAGCGGGAGGCCTTTGAGGAGTTAAGGAAAAATATCAGTTAAGAATTGAATTTTACATTACCAAACTTCTAGAATCCATTCAAAGAGGAGACAAATGGAACTAGATATGCTATGGGAACGGTCCTCATGTAGGGAGGAAGCCTTGCATGATAACATTCTGAAGTATTTCATAGGGTAGTTCTTAACTACGCTACGTACGACAAGGAGCTCTATGAAATCGTCCAAGATTTGAAGAAGTGGAAACATTGTCTAATGCAAAAGGAGATGATAATCCACATAGATCACTTGCCACTACGATATGTACATGCCCAAGGTAAGCTACAATAAACAAAGAATTGTAGGTGGGTGTTATTTTTTCAATAATTTCATTTAGTGATATAGTACAAGAAGGCCAACAAAAAAAAATTGGATGACATGATTTCAAGTCGACCCACATCAAATATCATAGGTTTTGTAACAATGATGCTCATGGATCATCCACCCATGATGCATATAGAGAGGAATATATATAGGATGACGATATCTAGGAGGTGTTTTAGTAGTGGCAAAGCTAGATTTAGGTAAATGACGATAACAAAAAATTTGAATTCCATCTCGAGGAAGAGTTACATTACATGTTGGATAATTTATGTGTTCCTAAATGTGAGTGACACAGTTGATTAGAGAGGTACACACCTCCAAGGTTGTAGGAAACTTTGGTGTAGGGAAGACAATGGTTAGCTTGTAGAGGTATGTGTATTGGTCAAAGATGCAGGAACATATAGCTAGGTTCATAAAAGGATGCATGATTTGTTGTACCAATGAGCCTAGTAATAGGAAATAGGGTCGTATTAAGAAAATAAAGGCTCTGTGATCTTCTCAATAATAGGGTCCTTGTATAGTTACAATTGAATAAGGAGAGGTTAAAGGGTCTTGGTAAGAAAATCAAGGTTGTACAACATGGTCCCTCTGACATACTAGAAAAGTTGTATTAAATTTATGTAGACTTTATCTACTACCATACACTTGAATTTACTCAGTGGTGAATGTAGAGAATGTAAAACTCTATGAGCCTTCCATTCTAAATCAAGAAGAAGAATAGATTCTACCTTGTATTGAGGATTTGGCACCACATTTTCAAGAAAAGTTGAGAGATGATACAATTTTGTAAAAGAGGTCCTTAAATATAAGAGAGAGGTAGCATGACCTTTGGTATATTAGGTTGAAATGATGGAATCTAAGAATAACTAAATGGTACATCTGAGAGAAGCTGGAGGGAAAACTTCCTCACCTCATTAATTATAAGATTTTTGGGACCAAAAGCCTCCAAAAGAAGGGAGGTGTGATCTATATTGGATTATTATATTTCATGCCATCCATCTTGAAGCTTTTAGAGTGGAAAAAGTGGAAGAATAAGCTGACATGATCGTTTTTATAAATGGGACCCAATTTTGTGAATTCGGATTTGAAACGTTTCAAGAGAACATTGAGGCATCAAATGGATTTTTTTGAGGGTAAAATTTTATAAAATAAGAGAAAAAAAATGTGTGTTATTATACACATAGATACCTTTCCAATGACACAAAAATAACCTTAATAGGAGTTTGCAATCAAAAGATATGCCACTCAAAAGTTGACCTTCTTATTTTGACTACTACAATTAGAAAGGATGACATGTCAGCCTCCATTATTCGTGGAAAATTGGCTAGCCACATGATTATAATGAAGAATACTCTATCAAAGAGAATATTCTATCTCTAGTTAAGAGTTGATTGAGTTAAACCTAACCACTAATAGGATATCAAGTTGTGTTATAACTAGGCCACTAGGAGGAGAAGGGGTTCCATTCTATTTGATAACTTTTGTTTCATAGATGAGAAAACTAGCCAAGAGTAGACATGGAGAGAGAAAACATAGAGGATTCATGTACTATAGTAGCACACGATACACATGCCACACTTATTTGTACTTGCATCCATTTTCGATTTAGATAAAGAGAGCAAAGTAGCCTTAACTTATAGTTTGGTATTGTCTCGAAAGGTGTCCTAGGTTATGTCTTGTGTTCACTTGTGATTTTGCATTTTATTTCATTATTCTATATTTTTGTATATTTATCTATTGCACGCATGATCATAATGAAATAAATAAGGAATCTAGAAATCAAACACAAAATTAACCCTCGTAGTGTAGATTTCAGATTTTAAGCGTAATTATGTCAAATCTATTATGATGAGTTGTCTAGTGGAACATTCATAGTATTTCATGGATCAAGTTGAGTCCTTGAAGAAAGAAGGGAATATGAATAATAATTTAAAGACCATGAATTTTTAGTGGTTTATTCAATCTAATAGATAAGTTAATTGATTAATACTTGCATGAGATACTAGTATTAGCTAAGGAAATATGAATAAGACTTTAAAAAAATGTGATTTTAGTTGATTGTTCAACCTAGTAGATAAGTTAACTAACTAATATTGGAGTGAAATACTTTTATTGACTTATTTCCTAATACCAAATGAATAAAAAGTAAATTCTCTTTTGGAACTACTTATCAAAACAAGAATTTAGTTACACCTTACTATGAAGAAGAGGAAAAATCTAGAGAAATGAAAGAGAGTATAGAGTTAAGGTGGGATTTGTTTAGGTTACAACCAAAGGTTGTATTCTCATGAAGTGAATTATTTTAAGTAAATTGGCTCAAAAATATCTTCCGCCTTCTTACTGAGGAACCATTTTCATTATTTTTCCATTTCCAACTTGATGGTTGTCACTATAGTTAATGCCTCAATTGTACTATTTAGCGATGCAACACTTTTCTTAGCCTTCTTCCTCACTATATATGGCTCTTAGCTTGTATCCTCTCATCTTCCTTTAGAACTAAAGAGGTTGATAAAAAGAGTTGTATCACTTGTTAAGTGAAACTAAGTCTATATGGGGATACATTGGTTATGAGGCATGTCTCTGGTAGAAGATAAATTGGTGAATTTGCAAGAACCTCCATGATATTAAAAAATTAATTTGTTCCAAGATAACACAACAACTTCTAAAATCCTTGGTCTAGTTGCTAACTTTGACACAATCGAAACTATAAGTAACGTCACTTATGATTTCCTTTATTGAAAACGTGATTCCATTATCTAGAGGAACATTGATTACATGTAGAAGAAAATTTATTTTATTGATGGCATTCGTTAGGTTTGCATTCCACCATTTTTCTACAATTTGTAGTTCAAGATGTAATTGATTTGTAAAATATTATCATCAATGAATACTTGTAGAATTAATATAAAATAGATAATTAATTTCCATTCCATGAAATCTTTTTTTTTTTGGATTGTTTGCCTATTTTTAATAAATCGTTGATAACATAAGAGGCATTGTTGAATAGAAATGATAACCTTGTTAAGGAAAAACTTATTATATAGTTGGTTCATCAATTATTTGAGCCAAACTATGAGGAAATCAACTTAAAAAAATCACATATGAACATTGTAATGGAGAGAGGTACAACTAAAATTGATGCATTTAATTATTTTTTTGTGCATATAACGTTGAATGTTTCAAACCATACCTTATATTCTTTAATTATACTACATGTTGCTTCATAGTGGTATTGTCATGGATGCCTATTGGACGGATGGTCAATATTCACATCCATTTAAGTTATGGGGAAAAGGGATAAGTGTAAGAGATCTATGTTATATATATAACACAAATATTGACTACTTGTCATATATAAAATCAATCCCATCAATGAGTAGTCTTTTTATACAATTTTCTAATTATAATCATGCTTAGAAGACCAAAGGTCGTGTTGGTGATCTTTCCCATTTTCCCGACTTCAAACCCTCTAGCTATCATGATGTAAACAACAAAAATATTGATATGAAGATGGGTTCAATTATTATCCATTGAAAACCATCATGTAAGTTCCATACATTGCTTCCTTATGAGTTCATGTCTTCATACAAATTTATTCATCCCATGCGATTGCAAGTGATATTTCTTAGGATTTTTCTACGGATTGACTATTGGAAATCATCAAGTAATATTAATACTTTTTTTATTATAAGTTTATGTTCTTGTAATAATTTATACAATCCATGTCATTACATGTTTGATTTGTTTGAATTCTATCCCTATTAATAAGGAAAAAAAAAAAAGAAAGAATGGAATAAAGATAAAAAAGACAAGGCATAAAGATAGCATCAGTGCAACTATATTAAATTTGTTAAAGTAAATAACTTAGAGAATCAAAGTTAAAAATGATCTAAGCATATCACATATGAACAATACTAAAAATCTAAAGTTACACTAAATAATACACATTTATTCTGTAACTCAAATATGCTACCAATTTTTTAAACCCCAAATAAAAAACATAAACTTAAAAATTCCATAGCATATGAATCATATCAAATATTTGAATCATTATCAAAACTACCATTTGAATCATTATCAAATCTATCATTACCAAAACTAATAGCTAAAATAAGTTATATCATCTCAAATCTCCATAAAGTCTATGAATTTAGATTTTGGAAAAATTGGAATCTCTTTATAATTGAAATTGGAAAAATTAAATGAGGAGTAGAACATTAACCCTAAATTTTCAGTAGTCAAATTGACTACTAAAATTCTTCTCACGATAAACCAGAATTAGTTCTCAAAAATAAATATGAATTAATCAAAACAAGGAAAGGGGATAGAATCTCGCCGTCTTCATGTGACCAGAATCCCATCTCCACAAACAACTAAAAAGGATAGTCCTCCTTAGGGACGTTAATATTATTTAGTTAAAACATTTTGAAAGTATATGAAATATATTAGGAAGGATTTGGTTGGTTTGACGGTAATGTCCGGAGAGGCTTATGAATCTATTTTCATTTAGCCTCGTATTTAATTAAATTTTATTATAATTGTATTGTATTTTCTATAAATTTTTAAAGAAAAATGACTGGAATTATTTTAATATTTTATTTTTTGTGTTTTTAAGATAAGTAATTAATAAATAAAGCAATATCATTTTATTATCATAATTATTATTATCGTATTTAAAAATATAAATAAATAATTTAAAATATTCAATAAAATCCCAAAAATAACATAAAATAAAAGTGTTAATCAATTCGATTGACGTATAATACAAAAAACATAAAATAATTATAATAACCATTACGATTAACCTCGCATGGTCCAGAAGATTAGGGTCACAACCTTTAGAGCGTAAATGATAATATGTTGTTCTAGGATAAAAACGATATCTTAATTTATAAAAAAAACCTATAAAGACTCAAGGTGAGATTGAATTAATGATCAACAATCTTCAATTATTCTTATTTAATTCTATTCATTAGGAAATAACAAAAGAAAATAGTTCATAACCATAGATTTACTAGTTTTCACTGGAAGGAGGTGTCAATCTTTTAAAGAAATCTATAACTTCTTTCCTTGACACCAACTTACCACTTTCAATGAAAAAGCAAAAAACAAAAAATTTAAGCTTCTATACTGGGGTAGTGATCCAAATATGACAATATACAATCATTGTCATTTTTGCCTAAACATATACAACTTCATATCTACTCCAATAAGTCTGCCACTATAATTCTGACCTCCAACACAAAAAAAAAAATAGATTATAATTCATATCTTCAATCAACTGCTTTAGATATTCCATAGAAAAAAACCTTGAATCGTGCTTTTGATAACTCAAGTTTCCCTTAGAAAATTTGTCTTAGAAAATACTGTTGATTTTCCCTAAGATGTAACTCGAATATGGTTCAAGACTTATACAAAGATGACATCAAGGTTTGCTCCAAAATTCTACAACAATGAATTCAAGATCTACTCCAAACTTCCTTTAAAATAAATTCAAGATCTTGTCCAAAATTCTACAAGAATAACTTCAAGATATGCTTGAACATCCTACAAAAATGATGCAAAAAATAACTTCAAAATCCATGCCAAAATCCTTTAAAAATGTGCAAAATGTCGTTCCATAGATAGCCTCCTCAAAAAAACGTCTCCTCATTTATGTTTCATAAGATATGAAACCCGAAAACAATTCATTTCTTTTCTTGTTTCAACAAATCCAATTTTTTCTTGAGAGAATTTCTAAAATGCCTCTTCCTCATGCCCATATATAGTGCATTTGGGGTTTAGACTAGGTTGAGATGTCCACTAACTGGGCCGACTTGTTCACTGGTCGAAATGACTTGTGCATTTCATGGAATGTATAGTGAATATTCAAAAAATAATTTCTCCTCAACCATGAAGAGTTATAGGGAATTCCATATAATGTTGGAAAGGTCTCAGAATTAACATTCCAACCATTTATGTTATAATTCCATTTAAGCTAGGTAAATGAAGTAAAAATTCTTTCGAAGATAAGGTATCCAAATGGAGCATCAAAAATCCAAAAATTATTTCTCTTCAACTATGAGGCATTAGAGGGAGTGTCATGTACCATTGGAAAGTATTGATGAGGTCTACGTGATAATATATTCCTTCGTTCAATTTTCTTTGTCTTTGATCACATTTTTGTTGATTTTTTTGTTAACTGTCAATTTTGCATTTGAGTGCTTAAACCCTTTTTCTCTTTAGGCTTCTTGAATTATTATAATATTCTTTCATCAGCCCAAAGCTAGGGAACTATCCCTAATATAAGGGCTTTGACATCATTGACAACATTCATCAACAATGACTCACTCCTCATTTGACATCAATGAGAACTTTTGTCCAATAAGTCAAACCATTTTTCATTGATGTTAATACGCATGCTTCCCTATCATCATGATCCCCTATCTCCATGCTTTATTTACATTGTCTCCATGTTGCATTTCCTCTTATCTCCTCCTTTAACATCAACGGAAAATGGTAACTTATGGATTTTTGGTTTTTTTCCCTGATTATGTGGCACTTAACACTACTTATGACTTCTTATCCTTCCCTTCTTTGTTATCCTAATGAATCTTTTTATTGGTTGCAAGTTTCTTTTGTTTTGTTTGATCTAGAATATATATGTTATTTAGTCTTCTTGTGGATATTGCAAGAAATCTTCCTGACTCTTATTCTCTAATTTCACGCTTCTAGGATTCAAAAAAGAGATTATACCCTTGATCACATATTTTTCCAACACTGAGAAGATTTTGTTTCAAATCCTTAACTAGCAAAACATTTTGTTCATTCACATATTCACTTCGAAGACTTACTACACCTTTTCCATGTATCTTGACAAAAGATTTATCTCCAAATGCAACATTGCCTCATTTTCCTTTTAGGCAAATCAAATTTTTGTTTTCATCTTCTATCATATGTGTCAAAAATTCATTGTCTATGTAATAGTCGTATTCTTTATCTTTGACACTAAATGCTAGAGTGCAATTTCCTTTCATCTTTTTCTCTCATGTCATAGTTGGCCTCTCTTTCTTAATGATTGGACATTTTTTCTATCATAAGACTACATTCCTATGCCTTGTGACCAAGATTATTGCATTCATAGCATAAAATATTCTAATTCATTATTGGTTCAAATGGATTATAGTTTCTATTGGTAGGTCTGATGAGCCCCAAAATTGGGTAACTTATTGGGCTCATTTTACATAATTGTTCTTCATCAATCCACCATTTTTCATAGTTTATGCATGCTTTTTAGTATATTTATGTTAATTGAATGAATGAGAATAGTCACTTGACCAAGAAGGCTAACACGTGGTTATTGCAGATTTTTGGACAACTTTTGGACCAAGGCCAAGCATTTATGAGTCAGATGACAGCCAAGCACGATGGAACAAGGGTGAGGATTCATAGGAAGGGTGTCCCCTGCACTAAATGGCCCCTTCCTCGAATTCTCCACCATCACCTCAGAGTTCAGCAGGCCACCAAAAATGATTCCCAAGGGCAGCCGAGCAGTTTTGTGTAAAGTAACTGATCACTGGCAGTTTGAGCAGCTGAGCCCCTTGAGTTAAGGAGGGTTGTTGGAGGCCCTCGTAGTGTATAAGAAGGAAGGCTTCCAGCCTTTGTAGGTTACTTTTTTAACATTTGTATTTTTCACTCTAGTGTTGCTCCGTTTTTTGCTCATTTGTGGAGCTTTTGTTGTAAACATTTCTGTGACATGGTTATTTTCTGAATAATGGAGATCAGTTTCATTTTGCTTTAGTTCTGAGCTTCTTCTTAGGAGCTTGTAGCTCTTGGGGTTGGGCCCAACCCAAGTGCCAGGACCTCCTCTGTGTACTGTTATATGTTTTTTGTTGCCTATAATTAATTTCTGCTAGTAGGTTACAATCTTGTTTGGTTACTAAGTCCATTTTTGGTGATAGAAATAGTTGTTCATGTTTCAGGTCGATTTAATAGGTTGGTAACATAAAATATCTTCGGAAAGGGCTATCAAGTAACCCCTAATCTCACCTCTCCCTCCTTGGGACCATGAGCTAAGACCAAGGTGCCCTTGCTGCCATATAAACACTGTTCTTGCTTCTTCATGCGATTGCTAGTGTTAGATTCTTAGATGCAAAAGTTAGTACCAGTTGTGGTTACATGCTTGGATCCATTCTTGCTTGGTTTTCGTAGTTGACTTACATGATTTTCTGCCAACACACTGCTGTCCATCATGATTTCTGGTATTTAGGTCAAATTAGGTTAAAGTAGTTAGATCCTTGGTTTTCCTAGTCTTCGTTTAATCAGTTTGGAGAATAACGTGCAGAGCACCTATGATACCTCTTCCCCTATCCTTATCCCATCAATTCAACCTGATTTGTCCTCAACTCAGGTTCTTGCCTCTCATTTGCCACGTTTTCTCACTTTTCCCTAGTTCCTACATTCTTGCGCAACATTGCTTCTCCTATCTTCTAACTAGCCCAATCGCCTTAACCACTCTTCATCCTCAATCACCAAGTCCTAGACCTCCTCACACACTTATCTCACCTCCATACCCACTTCTTCACCTTTCTGCCACCATCAACACTTCAAAATTCCCTTTCGGAACATCCTGTAGAAACATCATGTAGAAGCTACAGTACATCCTGTAGAATCCCTGTAGACTTCCTATAGAAGCTCACGAGAGCGGTTTCTTGAGATCCAATCACTGTGAAAATATTTGGAAGGGTGCTATGGACCCCTTAGGCCCTCTTTTCACCTTCCTAACCTCCTGCAATCACCTACTCCATTTCCTTTCGCCAATCCACCTCTGCATAGTCAAAAACAGTTAAAGCACATGCATAATAATTCTGCCAACTTACTAAAAAATACAAAAAGATGTTTCATTTAATTTTTCACTTCAAAAGTAGCTTAGACACATGCACATAACCTTCCAAAGAATCAATGACATATTTTTCAGTAGCTTTCATCCTTTTTCATGCATCAGTAGGGCTAGTTGGTAAAACTAGGGTTTGTTAGGGTTTGCATTTCCTTTTAGCTTTTTAGTTTCCTTCTGCAAGTAGGTTAGCGTCCTTTGAGTTAGCTTTCATCCATCAGTTAAAAGCTTCTTCTAAGAGCTCATAGAAGTTGGCTTAAGCTCCTAGCGGACTTGTGCCAGCTGATCAAGTGACAGCCGCGACAAGAGCTAG
>APFE030446572.1:0-12820 GCA_000404065.3 Pinus taeda
ATGCTTCTAGAAAACTCTAGAATTAACCCAAGATGAGTTTTTTAAGATAAAGATTGTGCCTTTTGACTTTTACAGGGGTATGCACCTTCCCCTTTACATACAGAGCGTATAAGTACGCAGATACCTTGAACAAAAGGTGCGAGCCCACGGGAAAAAGTAAGAGAAAGTGTGGAACCAGAGTTACATTGCTTTTTTGATGTCTTTCTCTCTTTTCTCAAGCTTGTTTTGAAGAGTTGAGGCTTAAGACTTACTTAGGAAGCTGGTATAGATGATGATAAGCCTACATCGACTGCAAATAATCAAGGTGACAATATTTTTGTTTAACAAAGTGTATTATTTGTGTAGAAGACCATGTCACAGAAAAATGCCCCTCTATACCAGGACTCAAAGTTGTATTTATGGGGGGACAACCTAAATCTGAATACTTGTATGTTATTGGAGCAAAAAGAAATTGGCCTCAGGTAGGTGCAGTTATGGCTCCTGACTTTTCTCCACACTATTTTGGTTATAATTCACATGCATATTCTTATCCTAACACTAATCAATAGTGGTATTATGGGAACCAATATTGGCATGGGAAACCTTCTCAACCATGGTAACAAGGTTGGAGAGGGCCAACTCATTCTCCATATTCCTACCAGCCACCCATGCAGTCATATCCATCTACACATAAATTTGATTCCATGCCCCAACTTCCGAGTCAGTCTACTCCACCATTACCTTTACCTCCACCTTTTCAACCTCCTTAGTTGCATGCTCAACTTATTCCTAATCCTAACAATAATAAAGTAGTGCAAATGATCTATGTAACAAACCCACCTTTATTCAAGTACTAGCCTATTCTAGTTGGGGTTCATGATATTCAATTAAGATCGGGAAGGACTATAACATCAAGAAATCAAAAGAAACCTAGAGTGATTGTTGAAGAGAAAGAAGCAGAGGAAAATCTTAATCATTCTCCAAAATCTATCACAAAGTAGCCCTTACCCTCTAAATCCTTGCCATATTCTTCCAATCAGCCTCCCTTCCCAGAGAGGCTAGTAATGGAAAGAAGTGAGCCTATTTCTAAGACTAGCTTGGCATTGGAGCTTCAGAATCTTTTCATTAAGATACCTCTACTCCAAGTCATCAAAGAGATCCCCATTTGTACCAATATTCTTAAGAAGCTTTGTCTCAATAAACCTAGGAGTAGGAGATTGGAACCCCAAACCATTCAATTTTTTGGTAGAGCAGTAGAGTTGATGACGGGATGTGTGTCTATGGAAAAATATATTAATCCTGGAAACACTATTGTCCCAGTTCAGATTGGTAATGTCCTTGTCTCTAATGTTCTTACAGACATGGGGGCAACCATTAATTTCATGACTAAGCAAACCATGGATCAACTTCAGTTATCTCATCTTCGCCCTACTCCCACTGTGCTTGAATTAGCGGATAGATCTAAAATTAAGCCAGAAGGAGTATTGGATGATGTGATAATCTCATTAGATTCTTGGGAATATCCTGTTGATTTCATTGTGCTTTAGCCAAAGAACTTAGTGGGAGGACATCCCTTGATCTTGGGTTGACCATGGCTTACTACAGCCAATGCATATATTGGATATCACTCTGGTGATATGTATATTTCACATGGAGAATCTAGGAATAAAGTTACCTTATACTCCCCTACCAGATCCACTCGGGACCTCCGAGATACTTTATGGTTGGATCAAAGCAGTGATGAGGAGACTCAACCCATTTCCCTTATTCATCATTATACTGGGTCTTCACAAAAAGATGAGATTTAAGATTTCCTGAATAATTTAGACATTATGCCTAATTTTGAGCTAGTGAGCCAGATTTGTAGCCTAGATTTTCAAGATAATCATGATTCCCATTCTTCTGTATTGCTGCATTTGACCACCCCCTTAAGTACTCCTGAGCCTGATACTACTCTTATTGAGATTAGCCCTGATAAATCCTTGTATATTAGTTCCGATTTGGACTCATCTCAGTAAGAGTAGCTTGTGAATTTGTTGCAAAACCATCTTAGTGCCTTTGCATGGAGCTATGAAGATATGAAGGGTATTCCTCCTGAAACTTGTACACATCATATCTATATTTAGGAAGGAGCCCAACCTTTCTGACAACCCAAAGGCAAATGAATCCACCTCTAAGAGATATTGTGAAGGAATAGGTATAGAAACTCTTGGATGCTGGTTTTATGTATCCTATTTATGATAATCAGTGGGTCTCTCCACTAGTGCTAGTACCTAAGAAATATGGAAGATGGCATATTTGTATTGATTATTGAGAATTAAACAAAGCCACTCTCAAAGACTATTTCCCTCTCCCTTTCATTAACCAGGTGCTTGATACCCTTGTAGAAAAGAAATATTTTTCCTTTTTGGATGGCTTCAGTGGTTATAACCAAATACAGATTACACCCGAAGATTAGGATAAAACTACTTTTACATGTCCATGGGGTACATTTTCTTATAGATTGCTTCCCTTTGGTTTATGTAATTCCTTAGCTACCTTTCAAAGGGTAGTCCTGGCCATTTTTGCTTATCTATAATTTGTAGAAATTTATATGGATGACTTTTCTATGTTTGGTTATTCTTTTCAGGAAGCTCTCGAAAATCTGGAAAATGTACTTCTTCATTTTTAGGAAGCTCATACCACCTTGAGTGACAAGAAATGTATATTAATGTGCAAAGCGAGAGTGGTACTTGGCCATTTGTTTTTTGATAAATGTATCCAAGTTGATCCAGCAAAGATCGAAATCATTCTACATCTTCGTGCACCCAAAACTCAAATGGAAGTAAGAGGTTTTTTAGGACATGCTGGTTACTATAGGAGATTCATTGAAATTTTTTCTAAGATATCTTCTCCTCTTTTCTGACTTCTAGCTAAGGATAGTGAATTTTCTTGGACCACACTCGCCAACGATCTTTTGAAACATCAAAGGAAAAGTTAGTACATGCATTAGTTTTGAGAGGTCCTGACTGGTCCCTGCCTTTTCCCATTTCCTCTAATGCTTCAGATTTCTCTATTGGTGTATATTTAGGATAAGAGGAAAATAAACAATCCTATGATATTTAATATATTAGTAAGAATTTGTCTTTTGCTAAATTAAATTATACAGTTATAGAGAAAGAGTTTTTAGCTGTAATTTTTGCAATTAATAAGTTTAGACACTATATTACAGGATATGAAGTATTTGTACATACTTATCATTCCACGATCAAATATTTGATGAACATGCCATTAACTAGTGGTAGAGTGACTAGGTGGTTACTATTGTTGTAGGAATTTAATATTATTATTGTTGATAGACTAGGAAAATCTAATGTTGTAGCAAATTTTCTTCCTAGATTAGATAATCCTGGTGAAGCAACTCCTGTTAATGATGATTTTTTGGATGAACATCTTTTTTCCATGTCAACAGATTCCCCATGGTTTGCTAACATTGCTAATTATTTGGTTACTAGGAAAACACCACCCACTTGTTCACTCGTGAAAACCAGAGTATTGCTCATAAAAGTGTTGTATATTCCTGGATTCAAGGAGATCTCTTTTACACTAGTCCAGATTTGATTATCCATAGGTGTGTAATAGAGGAGGAAGTGTTTGACATATTGAAATATTCTCATGATGAATCTTGTGGGGGCCACTTCACTGATAACCAAATTGCATATAAAGTATTGCATGCTGGTTACTTTTGGCCTTCCTTGTTTAAGGAAGCCAAATAGTATGTTAGACATTTTGATAGCTATTAGCGAATGGGCCAGCCTAATCAAACCAATGAAATACCTTTATTCCCCCAACTTATGGTTGAGCCATTTGAGAAATGGGCTATTGATTTTATAGGGCCAATAAATCCAAAATCATTAAGTAAAAAGCATATCTTGGTTTGTACAGATTTTGTTACAAAATGGGTAGAAGCTAAAGCTGTTTCCTTTGCTATAGAAAAAGTTGTTGTTGATTTTCTTTTTACTAAAATCTTTACTAGATTTGGTGTTCCTAGAGAAATTGTTTTTAAAAATGGTCCGCATTTTATTTCTAATCTGGTACGGGGTGTGATGGAGCAATATAAGAACTGACACAAGAAATCCACTCCCTATCACCCACAAGCAAATGGCCAGGTGGAATCCACAAACAAAGGGATCGAGTCCATTCTTACAAAGACAGTAAATATGCATTGGAAATACTAGGCTGAAATATTACCAGAGGCTTTGTGGGAATACAAAACCACTTGGAGAAATAGCACGGACATACACCATATGAGCTGGTATATGGCAAACAGGTTCTGTTACCAATTGAATTCTAGATTAAAACTTTTAGAACTCCAATTTAGTTAGGACTAGATCTCTCTGAGGCACAACAACAATGTCTTCTCCAATTAAATGAGTTAGATGAATTTCACAGGGATGTTGTTTAGCAGAACATACTAATTCAGCAACAATGCAAAAGGTGGCATGATAAGTCTATTCAAAAAAAGCAATTCCAACCAGGTGATTGGGTGCTCCTTTATGATTCTAGATTTAAAATCTTTAAAGGGAAATTCCATACACGTTGGATGGGACCTTATGAAGTGATCCGAGTATTCGAGAATGGAGTAGTAGAAGTTAAAACTATTGATGGACAAAATTTAGTATTCTTAGTAAATGGACACAGGTTAAAGAAGTATTTTCGGCCACCTACCAGTAAAGATTTTACACAACAAGTCCAACAACAATTTGGGATGGTAGTGGTGAATGGTAATACAAACCTTTTGAAAACATGAATTCTTCTTCTTCTTAAAAAAAATAAATAAATAAAAAATTAAGAAAAAAAAGTAAAGAAAAAATAGTTTCCTGTAATTATGAAAATCAATTCGCTGACATGATTGCAGAAGGATCAACCTGAAAACCATCTTTCTAGCAGGAAGATAAAAAAATTCTAATAAAAATAAAATTTTGCTTGATCTTTAGATATGCTAGCGACCACTAAGTAAAAGCAAGTTCAGTGAAACCAACCTTTATACAATTGGGGTAATTAGCATGGATATTTTTACTCAAGTAACGCTTAATTTTCACTGTAGTTATTTTTTATTGCACTAGTGTAGGCAGACCTTCCAGAAATTTTTTTGTCTTTCTTCATATTCCACGTCTGTAATATCCCCTCAGTTTTCTTCTTCAATCCAAGAATGATTAACCTTCCCACATTCCTCTAAACTTACCCTGTCCGCCTCGAAAAAATCCCACTTTACCCTTGAATTTTTTTTTCCCTATCCCACTTCCTTTTATTCCCCCTTTTGGTACTCTTCCTGGAATCCCTGTAATAAAATTCCTTCCCATTCTGAAATCTCCCTTTTCCCACTTCTTTATTCCCTCATGAATTCATTGCAGGATCTCACGCACAAAGAGCAAAAGTATATGCTCTGAAGCATCAAGAAAGGGCGAAGCAAATTTCCAGTATAAGTTGAGGAAGTCATCTGGAAGTCTAGCCTATGTTTTATTTAAATTCTCTGTTTTTTGCTTGCACTAGTGCAAGCATGTTGTCCTATATGATGAAGCAAGTAGAATGGTACCAACATAATAACATAATTTAAGTGGTGCAAGCAGACCAGTGCAAGCATGAACCCTGTCAGAAACATAGTACAATCTGTTCTTTCATAGCATAAGTCATATGAAAGTGGTCATCATGAAAATTTATATGAAGTCTTTTCACTTAGCTGATGAGTACTTGTGCTATCATAATCATTAGGAGAAGATTATTTAAAGTACAAGTTGTTTTTAAATTAGGAATCATGATCATTTTTTTAATGAATGCTAAGTTCATTTTTTTTTTTCTGAATTATGAAGGAATGCGAAAGTATTTAACCAATTCTTGGAAATAATTGCCCCCTTTCTGCCATAATCCTAGTGTCCTTCACTCATAATTATTACCTCACCTAGCCATTAAAACGTTATTGCAAGTACCAATCCGGCCTGACCTCAAAGATGTTGTGCATCTATGAAAAATGAACTGGTGATAAGATGGAAAGGATGGTGGATAGTTGGATCCCTATCTATAAGAATCGATTTCCCTAGTGTTGCATGTAAAATTCTCGACTGTTCATAGCCATTAAGTAGCTATGCTACCTGTTCGAAATGAACCCTCATCTCTCAGTAGGGTAGAATAGACTACCGAGTATCGCAATAGTCATGCACTATTGTGAGACTTAGGATTTCTCCAATTCTCGCAGAAGTTTGACGAGCACGATAAAGAAGTGGCTTTATAGTTTTCTAGAAGTTTCAGAAATAGCCAAGTGAAAATTGGGCCTCTCAAACTTAAAGTCACAGAAGAATTTATAGCAGTAGCAACAGTCTTGGAAAATACTCCTGAGTAGTGGCTTAAAAATAAGAAACTAGAAAGTAAGCGATGGCAGAATTTTGTATTGACAAGAAGATAGAGGTAGACTGGAAGGTAGGAGTTTTTCATAGTGCTCTGCGGGGATAGTGGAAAGACCTCCTTTTCATCCTATAGAAGTTTGTGACCTATGAGGGAAGATACACCCACACTTTGGTATATCATTTTAGAATGTTGCAGCATTTCGAAGCTAGCTAGCACATCTAGTGGAGGATGAATTTCCCGTATTTTTTGCTTAAGAGCTTGGAAAAAATGGCCAAAGGTGTGCAGGACGAATGGGAAGACTAGGCCGACATGAAGCTATATCACCATGGCTTGATAAATATTCTAGTCTTGAAATAGATAGAAGTTAAAGCCATGACATGGGAGGCATTGTTAAAACAGCTACATAAAGAGACAACTACTTGAAAGGAGATAGAGGACCCCACTAGCGCAAGCAAGGGCCCAAGTAGGAATGAAAAGGGGAGTCCTTCTTACACTAGTGAAAAAAGGAAACGATCTGAAAAGGTAGAAAAGTCCCCATCTTGAAATAAGAAGGAAGCTAGCTGACCTACTGAAGAAACTCCTTCTACACCACTAGTACAGGCACAAACCCCTGAAAATGACAACCTGTTAGTCCTTGCAGATGTAGCAAAATTTTCAGAGGTCAATGCTAATGCTCTATTGGTTGATTTCATTAAAAATCCCTAGGAAAAGAATAAAGTATCTGATGTAGGTAGAGAACAACAGTCCCCACAGGGCGTTGAATCCCCTCCTGCATGAGTACAAGAGGAAGCACCAATAGAAGAAGATGTAGGAGCAGAAGAAGAAGAACCCAAAGAAGAAGAGCTAGAAGATGAAGAAGTAGAAGAAGAAGAAGAAGAAGAAGAAGAAGAAGAAGAAAAAGCAGAAGATGAAGAATCAGAAGAAGAAGAGGCAAAAGAAGAAGGAGGAGGAGGAGGAGAAGAATACGAAGAATAAGAAGCAGTAGAAGAGGAAAAATTAGAAGAAGGAGAGGCAGAAGAAGAAGAACCAAAAGAGGAAGAACCAGAAGAAGAGGGACCAAAGGAAGAAGAATTTCTTGACATAACTATGAGAGATATTGAGGTCCTTGAGGAACACACAACCCCTACCAAAATAGAAAAAGAAAAATAATTGGTAACTCCTGCTGCTAAGGTAGTTGAACTAGAGCTTCAAGCACAGAACTTAGAATAGCTTATAGCTAAAGCACAGGAGGATAAAGAACATAGTAGAGGAGAAATGACAATGGAGATCCAGAAAAATAAAAGAGAAGTCAAAGTCTAGAAGTATCAATCTATGCAATGTTTCAAGCGAGTTAAAAAGGTGACAAAGAAAGTAAAGGAAATCAGAAAGAAGAAGTCTGAAACATTGCAGGCTGATGACAGAATGCCAGAGTAGGATTGAGCTAGAATGCTCAAATTTTCAAAGTTTTTTGCAGAGGTAAAGAGTTGTGTGAGGAAACACAACAATTTAGGGATGGGAGGATGTTAAGCCCCTAATTTTCTCTCTCTTTTCCAATTTCCCTTTCCCAAATCATAACCATTTACCGCTATTTTACCTCTCTTATACACCCTCATCTTGCACCAGTGCAAGAACGGTGACATATTTTGTATGCACCTTATTTTTAATATTTTTAACTTAACTTAGCATTAGTTAATTATTTATTAGATGATTTCTTGCTTATAATCACTCTTCCTAACTTATCAATATCTCCAATATTTATTTAATAGTCAAAGTACTTACGGTGACCGCTAATGCTAGTGCAAGATCAGATCTTACACTAGTGCTAGCATAACAAATCCTTGCAGCAGATCCAAACCTCCTTGATCACCGCCTCATTTTGAGCATCTTCATCCATGACAACAAGATCGATCTAAAGGAAGCCAAGCTTCATCCACGATAGCAATATCAATCCAAAGGTAGCCAAGATTGAATTTATGATGAAAAAACAGCTGGAGATTGGCTACAGCCAGTTTTGTTAAACTATCTAATTTTGAAGGCCAAAATGCTAAATTTTGCATATGGTTATGTAATTGGTTAAACGATCTTTCTCGCCTTCATCCAAAGATTATATAATGAAGAATGTAAATCAGACGAGATAGTTTTTGATAGAAGTTTTGTATAGAATAGAGATACATCCAGAGAGGCAGTAACAAGCTTGTATTTTGTTATCGCCCGAATTTGGGATGGACCATGTATTCATGCATGTATTTTCCTCAGTGAATTAATAAAGAGGGAGCTCCACCTCATGTTTTATAAATTGCAATTTTGTTTGAAGATGATGAATTGATTAAAGTACTGAGCATCATTTTCATTTGAAAGGGAAACACACTGTTTGGCTAGGGCCTAGCTAACCCAGCACATTTACCCTATTTCCTGTTTCTTGTAATTTATGTTTATATTGTCAAGTGTGATTTAATTTCAAGCACATGCATTCCTATCTCGGTGAAAGTGGATTGGTTGTGTGAAGTAGCTAATTTTCCTTTTCCCGCACCTGATTTCAAATTGGTTTTCCTCGTGTTATCACTGACAAATTTTGATGCGAAATGTCTGCAAATAAGCACATGAACCCTTTTAGCAGTTTCGCAGTGCAAAATGTTCAAGTAATTTCGTAGCGCAAACTGAAATCAGAGTTTGAGCTTTGGCTTCGAATTCCTTTTCCAAAATAAATATTTAATTCTTTGCATATATCTGTTATATCATCCTTTTCCCTTGTGAGTTGGGCTAAAAGGAAGTTGGAAACAGAAATGGTTAAGGTATGTGTACAATGGCTTCAATAACTCATTTAAATTAGGGGATGAATTTACCAATGACTGGCTGTTTCTATTTGTGACTATGGTTTGAGGAAGGAAAACTGAAATTAGAATTGCGCAATCCACGTTCCCACAAGCTCTGCATGGGCTGTGCTTTAGGGAAAATGATAATAGATCTGCATACTCTATCTGTGGTCAGTTTCGAGAGAAGTTCAAAAATTCATGCTGCCATTGTGGGATTTGGGTTTGTGACTTATGCTGCCACGTCTGTCATGGATAGGGTTACAGATGACAAACACGTCTTTGATGGCAAAACGGTGGAAATTAAATCAAACCGACCCTAAGAGAAAAGGCAAAAAGAAGCTACAGCTGTTGCAATCTGAATGCATTTCCTATCATTTTCTCCCCATGTCGGCATGTCATTTCAATCTTTATGAACAAGCACCGTTCGTTGGAAAAGGGAAAATGTTTGGAATAAATCAAATAATGGAACAAATCCATAAGGATGCACTTTCAAGGTGAGGTGGCTTCGTCTTTACCATTTACCATTCCAGAAGACGGTCCATCTGAAGAACCCATTGAATGAGTACAAGCCAGTGAAAATCAGTAGAGATTGCCAGGAGCTGACGCAGGAAATTGAAGAAGCTCTTTGTGGTCTTATAGATGAAGGAGCTGAATTTGAAGGAAAACATAAGCGCAAGATGGCCGTGAGAGATTCTACGCTTACAAAAAGGCTCCATAGAGATTATGGTAGCGCTACGGTTGATGGAAATTCCATGGGAGGATATTCAACATCTCAGGGAAATTGGCTTATAATTCCTATGCTGTATCCATCTGCACAGCACCCACCTGTCAATCCACTTGAACAATACAATCCTTCTGGCGGTTTGGTGTCAAATATGACTTCTGGACATTTGGAAGAACCAAAAGCTTCTACCTCAAGGTCACCATTTGCAATGGAGAGGATAAATGATAGGCACAGAGAGAGAGAGGCCTTCAAAAGCAGTATTACAAATGGATTTTGGAGCGGAACTTTCATGATTTGAATAAGGGAGTGCGTGGAAACCAGGTGTCACTATTAAACGCTGTTGTCGAATTGAAGAAATGTTGTAACCATCCATTTCTATCCAAGACAGCGGATTATGGCTATGGTGGGGATGACAACAGCAGCTCCGGTGAAGAATTTAAAGGAAAGTGTAAGCACCTTTTGCATATAAAGGATGAGTACGAAAAACAGAGTTTTGAACATCAAGCTTCCCGGGACGTCTCTTCAGGGCAGTTTTCCAACTGGCTTTGAGTATTGTGGAAGAATGACAGGTGCCTTGTTCTTACTCTGATTGCAATTCCATTGGATGCACAATGGATAAGGTTACAAACACTGCTACATCTGGTTGATGGCAATAGTGGGAAAAGGATATTGGCTTCAAGACGTTATGTACATAACGTGGATTCAAAGCTGCTTTGTGCTTCACCAAAAGTTCTGAACCAAGTCAGGTGTAAAGCTACAAATCAAACTCAGGAACCAGCACTCAGAAAATTTACGTAGTGTTGCAAAAGTGAAACTTATATTTGGACCTAAGTTGCAACAATGGTTTAAGAAAATTGCTTCCCTTCGTGAAAAGGAAGCGAGGGGCATTGCTATATTGGGAAAAGCTGCTCCTATATCACAACAGTCTTCCGGTTTGTTTTGTTCAATCAATCCATTGACGAGTAATTTTTCTGAGTTGGATATTCATTCCTTTGAATCATATACTAAGCAAACAAAAGTTAAGAATGGTTCAGAATGTGTGAGAAGCGGTAACAATGGTGCAATAGCAGTAGTTAATAAAGAGGGATCTCCAGGGTTCAATTTTCCTAGGTCTTGTGTAGCTGAGACTTTGTTAGTCAGCCGATGTGGACCAGTCCTAGCCTGTGAATTCTTCGGTGCTCCAAAATCTTTTGCTGATAATTTAAATGTTAATTCTGTAAATGGTGTTGATATAAATGCTTGTGAGATAAATTCCCTTACAACTCTCAGTCAATTAGCTAATGGTCCAAAGGTACTTGAGGCAAAGATAACAGATTTTAGGTTGGCTCGGTTGATGAATCCTGTCGATACTCATCTTAGTACTTTTATCAATGGCGACTTGGGTTATGTAGCACCAGAATACATGAGCACCTTGGTTGCTGCATTGAAAGGGGATGTCTACAGTTTCGGAGTAGTGCTTCTAGAGTTGGTTATCAGACAGAAACCCATTGAAGTTACAGATGTACAGGAAGAGCTTATTGAATCCATGAAGAAAATGAAGGAACTTCAATTTCGTAAAAAGAGATTTTGTTGGTGAAGCATATTCTCTGAACTACAGTATCTGGTGTTTGATTTAAATGGCTGCTGCCCTTGTTTTACTTCTCTGAAGATTCTTTCAGCTTGATGATTTTTGTGCCTCTGCCAAATGTTTCAAGTACAGATCAGAATTTTCAGAAAGTGGAAGACTGTGTTTTTTTTAATTTACACAGCAGTTTCGTAGCGCGCTACGAAACTGCTGTAGGTGATGATTTTAAATGCAGAGCAGCTATTTGATATTATGAGCGGGAATTTTAAAGAGAGACACCTGTCCATCAATCCCACCTACAGCAAATCAGAAACATAGCAGCGGTACATGCCTTAGGTTATTAAAGATTTCAAACATGCTATTATATATCCGAGCAGATTAAGGAAAGCAGGGACCGGGAAAACAGGGCACATATCTTCATCAAATGTTGAGTCAGCAGCACAGTTGGAATCCAAAGCAGCCCATTCACTGAATGCTTCTCAAATACATTTCAGCCACTACAGGAAAAACACAGATGTCAAAGATCAGGAGAGAATCATGCATACGAGGAGTTAGAATTAGAGTTTAAATTGGATTAGGACTCTATGTATTTACTGCATAATACATGATGTATTTAATAAGTTTGTTTAAGATTAGATAAGATTGTTAGTTAATGATAAACATCGAGCTCCCCTCATGCTGGAGGAGGAGTCTCAAATAGCTTAAGTTTTGTTCTCCTATATATAGGAGAAACTCTGATGTAAAAGGGGTTGGATACTTATGCAAAAGACAGAGTTTTTATTGGTTTATGTATAAAGCTTTTTTACAGTAATAGATAGACTGTTTTATTCTTCCCAAGATTCATTATGTGCTAAAATGCTCAAGATGTTGGTGGTTTTGTCTTACCAAATGTAAGTTTTGCAGCTTTATGAGTATGCAATCACTCTGAATTCATCATTGATGCTCAGACTTCCTGTGCATACTTGTAAGTTGAGGTTTTTGTCCTTCATGTTTTACAGCTCCTTAGGTACACAATCACTCTGAATTCACCTAGTGCTTAGACTTCCTGTGTGTACTTATCAGTTGATGGTTATTTGAGGAATGTCTTGAATGTTTAAACATTACATGCCTTGGCTTCTATGAATGAACAGTTAAATAGTTTACTAAAAGATGTTTGACTCCATGAGCCCAATGGAAGAAATGTTATGCAGTCTGTCCAACCAACAAGTTTAATGAATTTTCATTTCAAGAGTTAGCCTTCTTTGTGCTTAAAGATAAATCAATAGTTTATTTTTGAGAGAGCCCTCTCAGGTTAGGGAGGCTAATCCCTAGCTAAAAGCCTGGTTTGAAACAGTTGCATGAGATCTTACTAAGTAGCAGCCCTTAGTACATGGTTTTGTG
>APFE030446579.1:0-11314 GCA_000404065.3 Pinus taeda
CTAGCCTAGCCTATCCTAGCCTAACCTAACCTACCCTAGCCTATCCTAACCTAGCCTAACCTACTCTATCCTAGCCTAACCTACTCTAACCTAGCCTATCCTAGCCTAACCTACTCTAGCCTAGCCCAACCTAGCCTAACTTACTCTAGCCTAGCCTATCCTAGCCTAACCTATCCTAGCCTAGTCCAACCTAGTCTACCCTAATCTAGCCTAGCCAAACCTACCCTAACCTACTCTAACCTAGCCTAACCTACTCTAGCGTAGCCTATCCTAGCCTACCCTAACCTACCCTAGCCTACCCTATCCTAGCCTAACCTTCTCTACTCTACCCTATCCTATCCTAACGTAACCTAGCCTAACCTATCCTAGCCTACTCTAGCCTAGCCTAACCTACTCCAACCAAGCCTAACCTACTCTAGCCTAGCCTATCCTAACCTATCCTACTCTAGCCTAGCTTATCCTAGCCTATGCTACTCTAGCCTAGCCTATCCTAGCTTAACCTATCCTAGCCTAGTCTAACCTAGCCTAACCTACTCTAGCCTAGCCTAACCTACTCTATCCTAGCCTATCCTAGCGTAACCTACTCTACCCTAGCCTAGCCTAGCCTATCCTAGCCTAGCCTATCCTAGCCTAACCTAGCCCTCCCCTACTCTAGCATAGCCTAGCTTAAGCCTAACCTAACCTACTCGAGCCTAGCCTATCTTATCCTAACCTACTCTACTCTAGCCTACCCTACCCTATGTTACCCTATGCTAGCCTACCCTAACCTACTCTATTCTTGCCTACCCTAACCTAGCCTACTATAACCTAGCCTAGACTAGTGCAACCCTAATCTAGCATAGCCTAGACTAGCGGTACCCTATTCTAGCATAGCCTAGCCTAAGCCTAGACTAGCGCTACCCTATTCTAGCATAGCCTAGCCTACTCTAGTATAAGACAACTTAGCCTATTCTAACCTACTCTAATCTGCCCTAGCTTATCTTAGCCTATTTTAGAGTAGCCTAGCCTAGCTTAGCCCATTCTATCCTTAAGTAGCCTAGTCTATTTTAGTGCAAACGAATTTGAGAAAGCCAATAAATCTAATTTAATCCTAAATGAGATATATATATATATAATCCTAAAACTGAGTGCAAACGAATTTGAGAAAGCCAATAAATCTAATTTAAAAATACATAATTTAAAATCAGTTTAGAAAGCCAATAAATCTAACTTAAAAAACATAATTCAAAATCAGTTTTAAAAAGCCAATTTATCTAAAAAGAAATTTGGATTATAGAGCGGCCATGAAAACAACAACAGATTTTGAGGAGGCCAATCAATGGCTTGTTGGATTATTCTGAAACACTAAGTCAAACTAAATTTCCATTATAGAGCGGCTATGAAAACATCAACCAATTTTGAGGAGGCCAACCAATGGCTTGTTGGATTATTCTGAAACACCACATCTGTAGAGGGTTAGATTTTTTTAAATTCTGCTAAGCAATTTAGGTAGTTTTTGAGACGCAGGGCAAAGCGAAAACAAATATTTCTGTAGAGGGTTAGATTTTTTTTTAATTCTGCTAAGCAATTTAGGTAGTTTTTGAGAAGCAGGGCAAAGCGAAAACAAATATTTCAATTGCAAATTTAATCATTGATAACAAATATTTTGACTATTCCAATACCAGGGAGATTTGAGGCAAGAAAAAAAAAGAAAGTTCCAGATCTCTGCATCAAAAGATATTCTCAGAATGCACACTGCACACTGCCAGAAATGAATTTCTCCTATTAGAATTAATAAAAAGACTGTGCAATCTAGTTTGAAAGAAGATTTTGATTCTGATAAAAACATGCACAGGTAGTTTTTGAGGAGCAGGGCAAAGAGAAAACGCTATTCAAATGCAATTTTACTCATTGATATCAAATATTTCAAATGCAATATTAATCATTGATATAAAAAAGAATATTGGACTATTTCAAGTAAATAATGTGATTCATATGGTAAAAAAAACACAATACAGATTTTGTGTCATTGAATTTCTAATCCTCTAACCTGTATGCATCCAATAAGAAATAAACCAACAAACATTATACCACCCTGTCAATTTGAAATGAGACATTCATTTAAACAAAAGCAGAAACAATTTCCATAGCTCATAGGATGAGATCACCCTTTTTACAACAAATGTTTATAATTCTGATACACAAAATCTGAAACACTTATTTGAATTTTTTTTACAAATTATATTTTTCTAAAAGAATCAGGAAAATTAGTGCCGGATGCAAAACGCCAAAACATAAATAGTAAGTAAATAAAGGCATAATTACATTAAAATCTAAAAAAAACTGATAAATGAATACTAACCATAACCAAAAGATCCAAAAAAGGGATAAATTTTAGTAATACCTCTAAACACACTGAACCATGAAAGAGTACATCCATGGAAGTAGTAATTCCTCCCACTGAAGCGCAACATTCATTCGTGAATCAAACTGCCGAAAAATATTTGCAGGCGTAGGCGTAGGCGCAGTGAATGAAGGCCAAGGTGAAGATTATATAGCTGAGCGGATGGATAGCCGTTTTTCTGTGGTCCGCGGAATTGGATAGCTTTTAGCTTTTTTAAATATTCATCGACATCATATAAATAAATACTCCAAATATCTATGTGCTACATAATAATAAAAAATTCAAAACCTTAATACATTAATACACTAATATATATAAATATTCTAAAAGGAGTTTTCAAATAGTGTTGTTCTCTTAATATTTCCCCCGACCCCTTGAGTGTTATAAATTGGTTTAATGATTCTCAAAGGTGTCACATCACACACTGCTATCAATTTTAGAAGAGATCGTACAACTAAAACAAGCATTTGATTATGTATCTTGTTGCCACATTTATAGGAAAATGAATAATGAAGTGGCTTTCCTGTCTAAGGAGGGCACTATACACATTTTGGGCACTTGGAAAATCTCGAAGCATACAGATGGGGCGGTTTGGGGACACCAACATCAGCCTTTCACCGAATGATAACATTTGCTCTTTTTTGGTTTTATTGTGATCACTTATTTATCTTCCACCTAGTATCAATCAACATTTTGATGAGGATTTGATATGACAAAGATGGTCCTTATACATGATCTCTGTTTTGTGACATTACACTTCACAACAAAAGTTTTTATACAAAATGATATGGATATGTACATGGATTCAATTTTTTGATGTTATATCATTTTATTTTTTGTCCTTGCATTATAGTTGGAATGCACATAGATGTAGACAGTGTATGTAACCTTTTCCTTAATAAATTGTTACGATATTTTCTTATAGAGTTTAGGCTTCTGTGATCCATATCAATTTTGTGAGAGATTTTTCGGCAAAAATCACATGAAATACCATTTGTCGACGCGTTTCGAACCAACCAGTGTGGTTCATCATCAGGACACTGGTTGGTTCGAAATGCGTCGACAAATGGTATTTCATGTGATTTTCACCGAAAAATCTCTCACAAACACGATATTTTCTTTCGAGAAAGAAAAAATAGACACTGCAAACATTAGTACATGTAATTTAAGTAATAACAAGACAATTCAAATAGTACATCAAGGTATTTCCATACAAAAGATTTAAAATAATACATTAATATAAATATATTCAAATATATAAAAAATATTAAAGATTATATTCATTACAAGTGGAAAAAACCATTAGGATGAAAGGGAATAAAGCGAAACCTTTTGGAATAATTTGACAGTGGCATAACACATGTCCCATCTCTTAATTTGGATTTTAATTCTGACTCCAATATTTGAATTCTAAGTTAATATAGTTCTTTTCATGGTATTGGTTTATGAGGTAGACTTTCATCATCCAAGATCAACAATCCCTGTTTGAAGGTGGCACCTTTATTTGCTAAACAATCTTCCACGGAGATGATATTTTTTAATAAGATAGAATTCCACAATATTATGTCATTAGAATTCAAAGCAAAATTTTAAATCAAAATTTAAATTTTATTTGAGACAATAGTATGTAATTGAGAGAAAACCAGAGGTTTCACACTCATCAAATGCAAGTGAGTTTTGGTGGTACCTTGCCACACTCAATTATCATAAATAATATTTGATTCATAATATTAGTCAACAATATAACTTTGTATGCTAAATCATCCTCATGACATAACCATCAACATCTTCATAATTTTGAGAGAAAACTAATGTAAACAGAGACATAATGGAACACATCATGCGTAAGTGCTAGAGATCAAGGTAAGGAAATCCTATACGCCACCGATATTTTCCTTTATAGGATTGCAAAAGATCCCATCAGATCCCATAAATAGTAGAGACATTTTTTCTCCCTTCCAAAACCCTATGGAGCTTTTTTGGGGTCTTACGTTAAAAACACTAATCTAGGGAATAAAAAATATGCTCAAACAAAAAATGCTCAATTTCTTCTGAAACTAGTTACAAGTCGTAGATCTCGTCATTCTAATTCCAATGATGCTTTAATCACCTCAATCTGACACTGTGTGTGAAAGTTGTCGCATTCTCAAGTTTTTCGCAAATAACTAAAAATTCAACTTGCAAGTTTGATTGGGCAGTTCATACAATGGCGTCATGCTAACATCAGTAGACTGGATAGGTGATATGGTGGTCAGAAGAGCTAATCCAGGGTTGAAAAGTCACAAAGATTGATTGGTTTTGGTGTTTGTTTTTATGCCAATCGTAGCACACAACATGACATAATGGGAGGCTTCCACGTGGCCTAATGGGAGGTCACCACATGGCTTTATGATATTGGTCAATTTTTTTTATTTTTTTTTTGTTGTTATGGTTATCAACTGACCCCGTAGTAATCAAATCCACGACCTCACAGTTAAAAACCAACCAACATACCGTTATACCAACTTCAGGGCTAATTACAACTACCCAATGAATTTAAATGTAAGTTTGAGTGGTTGATGCGTTAGCGGGAGAGGGAAGAGCATGTGGTTATTGCCGAAAGGGACAGTAGTACAAGGATTTGTTTTTCTAAATAACTCTGAACCTGGGTCAGGCCCCCTCAAGCCAACAAATGGTTCTGTTGCTGGGACCACAATCTGCATAGAGATGTCTAATGTAGTATCATTGGAATCTAGCTAAGAAGGAAATTGAAGGTTGGTTGGACAAGAGGATTCATGAGTTCTTGGCGTAGGAGAAAAACAATCCACAACTGACAAAAGAAGAGTGGTTACACTGCTACTTATACACAAAGATCCACGAAATTTTCTTCAGATATTTCCCTACTAAGGTGTACGAGTGGATCACGAAGCTAGCAGATAGCCAAGGAAGGTGGAAGCTTGGCAATCCTATTGTATGGACCCCAGAGTTGGTGCACAGAATGGAAGCATCAGAGGATAATATCGCACACACTGTTGATGGTTGGCTTGATCAGATTATAGGAGGATCCATTACTGAGTTCGCGATAGATACTTTAGTTAGCTATAGTGAGGTAGAGCGACGCTTTCTCAAAGGACTGCGAGGTAAGTATGTAAAGTCTCTAAATAATTAGATTAAAATGTTATTGTGTGAAAAGAGGGTTATGCAATTACCTTGATGTCAGGAGCTACGCAAAGTGGAAAAATCTACATAAATGAAGGAAGTAATAGACCAGAGAATAGTCCTTTGATTTCACCTTCGCGAAGGGAGGAGGAAGAGCTTGGGAAGTTCTTACCGTGAAGTGAGATAAATTTGATAAGGTAGAGGATTTTGTGCATACCACCCCCACCCACACCACCACCAACTTCACCGCCTTCACCTCCATCTTCACCTGTACCACCTCCGCCACAACCACGAGTTAATATGGCAAGTGCAATGAAGTTTCTTGTGTTCAAGGGAGTAGAAAATGAAGATCCAGACCAGTTTTGGTTTGTGATAAGAGTCATATGGGAAGCACAGGGAGTTATAGATCATAATATAAATAAAGCAATGCTGGTCAGCGCTCTACAGGATCGCGTGTTGATCTAGTATATTAAGCATTCTAATGACAATCCAAATGCAGGGATCGCAGATATCCAAATTGTGTTGAACAGAGAACTTAACAGGCCAAAGTCAGAGGTGCAATCTATCATTGGATTCAAAGAGACCACAATGCTACTAAGCGAGACTCCTTGGGAGCTGGATCAAAGGCTGAAGTGCACAATTTGTCAACCTAATATGACTTTGATGGATGGACATCACCGCAAATGGTTTGTAGCATCACTAATGTCACATTTGAGCAATGCGATATTGCAATAGAGGTTAATGACTTAGGAAGAGGCCTTGGAGATCACGATGAGGCTGCATGAGACCCCGATACTGGATCCTAACTTGGGAGTTCAACAGATCCAAGCACAATTAAAAAAATTATGCCTTGAGATGCAGAGTCTGAAACAGGACAAGACAACCTGACTAGAAGTGTGTGAAGAGGTATGGTGCATTAAATGTAACGGTCAGGGTCATGACAAGGACCACTACCTGGTATTTGTGAATTACCTCGCGGGAGGAGGACTGATGCTATTAAGGTCGGAGGCACAAGCAAGACCTAGCACAGCACTTGCTTTATGGTGTGAGATTTGTCAAATAGGAGGAAAGCATGCTACAGACAACTACTATTGGTTACAGAAGTACACACAGAATTCGCAACAATTGTTCTATAATTTTTGTAGATCGGTTGGACACGATGAGTGCACTTGTAGAAGTTATGAGCTGATGATGGATAGAACTCCCACCTACAGAGTTCAGGCCAATTCGCGGCCCCTTGACTAGAACATAGGAGTGGCGTGAACCGGATTTCAGGGGTACGGGCAAGGTCAAGCTGGAGGAGGACCTAGAAGAGGTCGTGGATAGTTGATATGCTACAATTGTGGACGGCCAGGACATTATGCCTTTGATTGTATGAATCCAACTCGTCCAACATGTATGTATTATACCTTGTTTGATCATGAGATAGAGGATTGTCCTACATTGATAGCTAGGGTATGCGACAAGGGAGCACTACCACCTCCCCCGACTCAAAACCTACAGATGATGAGGTCTAAGCCGCACGAGGAAGATCCAAATTTGAACATTGTGCTATAATCTGGAATTACAATGGGAGATGATAAAGGTAAACAACCTGAAGATAGTACTTTGGTTTGCAAGGCTCTGACGAAAGAAGTAGAGTTTGATTTGGAGCGCTCTAAGGAAATCTTCATGGAAGCTAAGAAGATCTTCATTGATGCCTCGACTTCATGAAGCAAGGATAGACTAGAGCCGGAAATGGACCCGTCTATGCTTATGATGTTACTAGGAACTTGCATGAAGCTACTGCACAACAGTAAGGTTGTAAAAGGATTGTTAGAACTCATTAACAGATGTGATGGAAGAAGAAGAATGCTTGGGACCTGATGAAGAGATCCAACAGGGTGATCTTAGGCTCTAAGAACTCATGAAGGAAAGAGTTCAATTAAGGGCGAAAAGCGTCATGACAGAAGAAGAAGTCAAGAAGCTTGAAGAAGGAATAAAGAAGGACTTTCTTGATAAGAACACTGTGGTGATAAAATAGGATGCGCATGATTACATTGACAAATTTGGGGACTATCACTGAGATTTGATCAGCTTGATGCCTTGGATTGGAGCGTATATTACTAGAGGGATTATCGATGGTGGTGCAATGCAGATGGTAAAGTGCATGATGCATATAGTAAAGTTAAAAGGTGGAATTTTGCCAGAAAAAGTGATTGATGGTCGATTAGAGCCGTATATAGGTGGCCCAGCCACTTGACTAGCCATGGGAAGAATAGTCTTAGTTCTCCTGGTAGTTGAAAGGAGGCGCGAGACTATAAACTACCCTACCCAGGGGCTGCGTGATGGCAGGAATGCACGATGGGACCGCACCAAGAAAACTGCACGTAGTCAGGAAGATAGGAAAGGATGCGACAAGGATGGGAAGAGAAATGAGGTTAACTGCATAGATTGGAAATATGAGATGGACCAGGTAATTTTGGATTTAGGATCAGATGCGAACATTCTGCTGAAGCAGACATGGGAGTGCATGGGAAGGGCTATGATGCAATGGTCTCCTATCCAGTTGCAAATGGCGAACTAGAAAAAGGTAATACCTATGGGGAGATTGCAGGGAATCACCATGGATATTAGAGAAGTGAGCACACTAGAAGAATTCGAAGTAATTGAGATTTTTGATGACAAAAATCCCTACCACGTGCTCTTATGAATCGATTGGACTACTGACATGAATGGGGTGATTAATCTGAAGAAGCGCAAGATGATTTTTGAGAAGAATTCTCGGAGCGTAGTTATACCTTTGGACCCTATTGTGGTATCACGCTATACAGAGCCAGTGCGCGATTATGAAAGTGACGATGATTTGGACGGCATCTACAAAATAACCATGCGAGATCAAGATTGGGTAAACCCCACCGTGGATGGACGGATCTCATCGGAGCACGAAAGCTCATGTACATCGGATTGGGATGAGGAGATAGAGCAATGGTAGAACTTGTTGCATGTGGTAACCATGCTAAACTGTAATATGATGACAAGATCACTGCGCTGTGTATCGACATAAGTGAGAGATCTCCCTACTTATGATGGATTAGGTGACGTAGATTCTTGCTAGGATAGTTTTGAAAGGGAGGTGTTGGAAAAGAAATGTTTCTAGGCTTTGAAGTGGGTACTGCATGCTATGCCTACGAGGTGGTGGGGTACGCACCAAGGAAGCATTGAGGACTGATGCAAATGTAGGAGAATGATGCGCATGCATTTTTGGAAGCTTAATATGCGACTAATAGATAAATAAAATGGATGGGATGGTCCGCGCGTGCATCTGTCTAGGTGGGTACAGGCATATGGTAAATAACGTACGTGGATGCACATGGACTTCGCATTGGGGAACATTGTCAATAAGCATGTGATGGGGGGGAAATTGTGCAAACGGTCCATCAAGTTGGAATGATAGAGTGTGGAAAGAATGAGTGTGCAGAAGGTTACTCATGCAGAAGTATTTAAAAAAGTGTGCAAAGTAGTAAACAAGGTATATAATGCGTAACAAAGTGATGGGGACCTGCATGTACCAATAGTTTTTTGGGCTTATAGGACAATGCGCAAGAAGTTGATGGGAAAGATGCCTTCTAGGCTAGCTTATGGAGCAAACGTTGTAATACTAATGGAGTATATTATGCCTAGTCTGTGCATAGCAGCGCCCATGGATATGACGAATCGCGGAGCCTTGGAAGAAGGGATCGCGCAACTGGATGAAGAAGAATGCTTGGGACCTGATGAATAGATCCAACAGGGTGATCTTAGGCTCCAAGAACTCATGAAGGAAAGAATTCTATTTAGGGAAAAAAGTGCCATGATGGAAGAAGAAGTCAAGAAGCTTGAAGAAGGAATAAAGAAGGACTTTCTTGATAAGAAAACTGTTGTGATAAAATAGGATGTGCACGATTACGTTGCAAATTTTGGGGACTACTGTCGAGAGTTGATCAGCTTGATGCCATGGATTAGACCGTATATTACTAGAGGGATCGTCAATGGTGGTGCAATGCAGATGGTAAAGTGCACGATGCAGATAGTAAAGTTAAAAGGCAGACTTTTCCCAGAAAAAGTGATTGATAGTCGACTGAAGCCGTATACAGGTGGCCCGACCACCTGACTAGCTAAGAGAAGCATAGTCTTAGTGCTCCTGACAATTGAAAGGAGGCGCGGGACTATGAATTACCCCGCCCGAGAGTTGCGTGATGACAGGAATGCACGCAAGAGCGACGTGTCACAAGGTCCATGATAGCGCAAGGGTGGCTACGCGAGTTGGCTAGAAAGTGACCGTTATAGTTACTATTCACAATGTGATGCTTGGTTTGAGATCAAATGGAGTGGGCAACAAGAATTTAGGGTAGGATTTATGGGCTAGATTTGGGAAAATCTATCGCCAAGGGAGCATTAATGAACCGAATTTGAGGAAATGGTCGAAATCAAATTCAAAAGGCATTATAAATTGCAAAGGGCTGCCTAGCAAACAACACTTGGACATTTGAGAAATGAGCTATTGCAAACCAAAAGTTCTATGAACCTAGATCCGTTTGATTTGTTGAAGTCAATGGCATTGTTTCAACACTTATCTAAGCTGTTGAGAGATTTGTGGAGCAACAGTATGACCACACCAGAGGAAGCCATGGATATCAACGAAATGACCGCTAAAGTGACCGTACAGGCCATAACAGTAGGAGATTCCCCTGAAAGCGTCGGGATAGTCACAAAAATCCCCAAATTTTCGCGCACGCCGTGTTAGGATATTTCGACACATAGGAAATATTTAAGTTCAACTTGGTCTAGTATAGAGTTAGGTAAAGTGTGTTTCTTTACCGTTGTACATTTTGTAACTTACACTCCGACAGTCACGATATGTAGTGATCCGACGGTTCATTCTCTCCTCGGTATTACCGACACTTGATCCGTGGCTTGACACCCGATTGGTCCATGAATTCTATTTTAAGCGCATGGAGGGTCATTTGTAGGTTAACCGTGCATGAGAGAAGCTTATGTAAATTTTCATTCTTTTATTAATAAATTGCCGGTAGTAGCCACGTTGGCGCAGGCCGTGGACTGTTTCCCTCTCTGAGGGTTTTAACCACGTCAAAATACTGGTGTATTGATCTGTGATCTGTTTGTGAGCGGTGGCCTTTTGGTGTTCTGTCTGAGGAACTTACCCTGTAAATTCCTACATGGTATCAGAGCTTTTTGAGGGCCGCGTCCGTTGGTGATCCAAATCTGAAGCCGGTAGAACTGCATGCGGCTGTCGTTTCCTAGATCTACTGTTTCTGACTGCTTTCGGGCCGAGAGGACTGCTTGTTGTGTTCGGAGCATCTGTTCCAGTGAGGAACCCCTTTCGTTTCACATGAAAAGGTTTCCGGTAGCCCTATCTGCGTCATTTTTAAGATCTGGAGGTATACAGTCTTTATCTGCAGTTTACTATTATTTTCTCTCTGGTTATTTCGGTTTCTGTTTATTTTGCTTTTTTTATTACCGAATCTATACCTTTCATTTCTGCGTATGCTCTTTCCCTGCGACTCTGTGTGATCTGGGCAAATTAGAAACAGAAAGGAAGTTTTTTTTTCTCATGCATATGCTCTTTTCCCTGCACCTTAGTGTGATCTTGGAAAATCAGAAACATTGAGAAAAATATTTAGTTTCCGGCTAAAGCTAACTTCGAGCCGTAAGGTTCGTTTTTCTTTGCATATTCGTATTGGGTTTTGTGTTTTTGTTTTGTAGGAAAAAATAGCTTTCTCAAGGCAAGCACGCAACCCAAGGCCCCCCCCC
>APFE030446585.1:0-10690 GCA_000404065.3 Pinus taeda
GTTATCATAACATGGAGCTCAAAAACCTCAAATTACCTAATTTTTACTTTGATTATTAGTTTTCATTTTATTTGATTTGATTTATTATTAGTTTTTATTTTATGTAATATGACATTGTAAAAATGTTTGTAAAACATCTTAAGATAACATATCATAACCTTACCTCCTTGCACCATAATCAAATTGTTTATAAGACGATGAAGTTATAGTAGGGATTTTTTTTAATGCTAAATTCATGTTTTTCTGTCATGTCTCCAAAACTCAACACATGTCCACCCGAAAGATGAATATAATAGTAATTTTTTTTTTGTTTAATATTACTAAAGGACGAACTATTAAGTCAGACTTCTTGTCAACCTCATGTGACAATCTCTATGTAGTCTTCACTACTCCAGTCGATTGCAAAGCTTTTGGCAATCGAAATATTGTTTACGGTGATGGTTAAAGGCTTGGTACTACCATGATTGTTTTTCATTAACTCTACTCGCACTTTGGGAAACTCCCGCCTCCTCGCAATCTGTAAACTCAACGAATTTATGCTACACTTGGAAATTTCATTAAATATGCACTGGATAAGTTGTACTATTGGATTAATGCTTCTCGCTTACGTTTTTAATTTTCCTGCTCTGCCCTCTACATGGCACGAGTAGGCCCTTCCCTCCACAGTCACTTTCCTCGAGCTTTTTTCCACATCAACGGAGGAGGGACTTGGTTGTGATTCTACGGTTCAGCTCTTTTCGAGGTTAGGTCATTCCAGTTGTTGGTTTCCCTATTGCATTTTCATTTCCATTTCCGGGTGCCAGCTCTGTTTCTGCCCTTTGTTTCTCCATGGCCCTAATCTGTCTTTCGTTCTAGGCCTTGAACGAGCTAGAAGGCCCACAGATGCAGGGTTATGGCATCCTTATCATATGGAAGAAATCAGATAAGTGCTCTATACTGTAATTTTGAAGTTCTTTTCCACTAAAATTTTGTTTTTTTGTTAATCGCTTTCCCAAATTCTCTGTTGGCTAATGTTCATGTGATGCTCACTGCTTGCAGGGATCACCTCAAGAGTCTGGGGCTGACGATTGTTGGGGCGTTGTAGGCACCTTTCCAGTCTTCGTTGCCGAAGATTTCCGGGTAAGGGATTTATCTTTGGATATTTGACTTTCGGCTGAGCTTGGCTCTTCTGGTTATTTGGAACTCGGTTTGTCGACTTTACTGCTTCTGTTACCTAGTATTGCGAAGTCTTGTTGAGTTAGCAGTGTGGTAAATTTAACAGCTGAGAGCTGTAGTGGCTAAGACCTGTACTCTTTACTCGTGTAGAGGGTTTTTGTCTTTCTAGTAACTAGTTTGAACAGTGGTTACTCTAATGTAATTATGTAATTCTTAACTACGCCATGGATTTTCCTGTGGCTCTTCTCGTTGTTCTATGTGGGTTGGAAATGTGTTGGGAAGCATTCTTCAGGGGATAACCTGAGGGAAGTTGTCCACACTATCTTGTTTGAGCTTATTCGTTCTTTCTAATATGCATTCGCATGAACTCTTAAGTTATAAAGTCTATTACCACATGATTATCGTTCTCTTGCTACATTCTTTTATATGATATAATGGGTATTTCCCAATTCTTACTTTATGTCCAAATGTTTTGAGTATGTGAACATGACAGCCTCTGTCAGGATTTCCATTAATCTTTTAATGGTTTATCAGGGATTAAAAGGAAATTCAATGTTGTCTATCAATAATTCATACATCTGTACTTCATGATAATGTTTAATGTTGGTTTCTTATTGTTTTTTGTTTCTATATCTGGATAGCTAAATCTTGCATGCAAAATCTCTTGGTTTTCTATCACTTACCAGTGTTCCAGTTCTTTTTTTTGGGTATTTATTTTTATTAACATGTATAACCATGTTTAGTTTTTCCATGGCGTGAAATCTATGATTGCAGTCCTAAATTTTCCATACCGAGCTTGGGTTTCAGTTAGTAGATTGGAAATGTCAGTGTTATACTATATAGTTACCACACCCTAAGGATTTCTCTTCCCTCATGCCAGGATTTTGCGTAGTCTAGAATTCTTTTCGAAAACCTACAAATTCACTTTAGTTAACATTTACTCACAGGTTTTTCCAGAACTTAAGAGGGTTTTATATGCTTACCCCTTTTCCTGTTTCTCTAAAAGCCAAGTTTTAATAATCAATCGATATATTTTATTTAATGAGTCAATTTTGTACAGAGGTTTCAGCTACAATTTTTTTCATTTTCCAGGAATGATACAAAACTTAATCATGCATAGTAGTTAGAACTTTCAGTACCTATTCTTTTTGATGTCAATGCATTATTTCAACATAACTGTTTGCCTTTGTTCCCTGAACTGCTATGACTCACGAAGAACTCCAGAAGCTGAGCCTTCCCTTTATCTCATCCTTCCAATTTTCCACCCAACCTTGAGATGCATCCTTCAGGACTAGAATCTCCCCCTTTTCTCTCTTGCAAGACCACTGTCCTCAGCAAGATACCTGCGCCTAGTGCTTGGCTATCTGGTCATCACCAGACTTAGCCATTCTTTTTTTTTTCTTCTTCCTATCCTTACAGCGTAGATTTTTGCCTCCCCCCTCTTCCTTTTCTTTGGAAGCCCCTCTAGGTAGGGGAGGTAGTTAGGGTTGCAGCTACAACAACTGTCTTTTCCCAACTTCCACCTCAAGAAGTTGCCAGCACTTAAAAGAAAACATTTATTATTTTTTTTAAAATAATAAAAATATTATTAAATTTCAAACAGCTAATAATTTCATATTCAGTTTGTCTTTTACCACACTAAAGTCAAATATTTACATTTTTCCAGGGGCATTACATCTCTCCCTCCTGAAATTGGGCATTGTACCGATGTCTGTTGACCATGAATAGCCCTAGGTAAGCTTTTTTCATGAGCTCTTCATCTTCCCAGGTGGTCTCATCAAGCCCAAAGTGTTGCCACTATACTTTAACTTTGGTAATAGCTCACTTCCGTAGCATTACTTCTCTCCGATCGAGGATGTTTAGCGGTTTGACCAAGACTTCTCCTTCTTGTTTGACCTGCAAAATACGAAATCCCAATTCCATTTTCTTTTAAAGGAAAAACACTTAGACTGATTTACCAGAGGTAATTCTCACCTGTATATCCTGCCATCTGATTTCATGTTTAGGATCATAAACATATTTTTTCAACATAGAAACATGGAAGACATTGTGGACTCGTATGTGACTTGGCAAAGCGAGGTCGTAAGCCATCACCCAATTATTTCCAAGACTTCGAATAGTCCACAAAATTGAGGTGCCAACTTATTGCGACCGCTCCATTGTAGTGTACTCTTTTTTTCTCTAATTCTTACATAAACATGATCACCAACTTGGTATTCCTCAAACTTTCTTTTCTGGTCAGCAAAGTTATTTTCCCTGTCCTATGCTACTTTTAAATTTGAATCGTACCTTCTTAAACATTTCCTCCATTTCCTCAAGCATTTGGGGGCCAAGCATCATTTTGTCATTGGTCCACCCCAACTTGATGGTATATGACACTTCCACCCATACAGTACCTCAAATGGGCTCATTTGCAGTGATGCCCGATAACCATTATTGTATGCAAACTCGAGCAAGTGCAGGTAATCTTCTCACCTGGTTGGTTGTTGCATTACATATGCCCTTAACATGTCTTCCACCACCTACTTCACTCGTTCTGTTTGTCCGTCAGTTTGAGGGTGATATGTTGTACTGAAATTCAGTTGAGTTCCCAATTCTGCAAACAATGTTTCCCAAAAGACCGATGTAAATTTTACATCACAGTCTGAGATTATTGTTTTCGGTAACCCATGCCACCTAAATATGTTTTGCATAAAGATATGAGTAGTCTGTACAGCTCTATAAGTAGATTGCATAGGTATAAAATGTGTTGGTTTACTTAATTTGTCCACCACCACCATAATGGAGTCATTATTTTTCCTTGTCTTGGGCAAACCTATTATGAAGTCCATAGAAATGGTTTCCCACTTCCATTCGAGACAACATGCCAAGTACTCTGCCACATCTCTCTTCATACCCAGCTAGTAATATTTTTTTCCGAGTGCACTGATCATTTTCTAATATCCTGGGTGTCCGACATAGTGACTTATATGAAATTCATCCAAAATCAAATTTTTAATGCTGCTTTGATTAGGCACATACAAACTTTTCTTGTAGTACAACATTCCAGCATCATCCACCCCATAACCTTGTTGATTTTCTTTACTGGTAGACTACTATACTTGTTGTTTTATTTGCTGATATACAGTATCTTGCTCTGTTGCTTTCTTAATCATCTCCTCGAAGGGGATTTTCCATTCGCTATAGGAAATTTCATATAAACATTGTAATTTCTGACTTAAAGCATATGCCACCTGGTTCTCTTTCCCCTTCAAATGTTTGATTTCAAAATCAAAACCACTTAGGAAATCCACCCACTGTGCTTGCCTAAAATTTAAAGTGGGCTCGCTAAAATAATTGGTTAGACTGTGGTGGTCTGTCAATAATAAAAAAATTCTTCCCATAAGATAATGTTGCCACATCTTCAAAGTGTGTATGACGGCTGCCAACTCTAAGTCATAAGCAGAATATTTCTGCTCATGTTCTTTTAGTTTCCTAGACTCGTAAGCAATTACCTTCCCTTCTTGCATCAACACGCCTCCTACACCTTCTTTGCTTGCGTCAGTGCACACCACATAGTCCTTAAGGATCAACTATGCTTAGAATGGGTGCGGTGGTGAGCAGATGCTTAAGCTACTCAAATTTTTTTGGTATTCGTAGGTCCACCTAAATGTTCTCCCCTTTTTCTGTAAGGAAGTGATAGGATAAGCTACTCTCGAGAATCCCTCTACAAACTGTCTGTAATAGCCTACTAAACCCATAAATGATATGATGTCTACCACATCCTTTGGTACCGACCATTCCATCATGGTCCTTATCTTTTCTGGGTCCACCACAATCCCTTATTTAGTGATTATATGTCCTAAATATTGTACTTGTTTCTTAAAGAAATTTCACTTGCTGAACTTGGCATATAATCGATGTTCTTGGAGGGTTTACAGTACCAATCTTAGGTGTTCCCTATGCTCTTCCATAGTTCGGGAATATACCAGTACATCATCAATAAAAATCAACACGAATCTATCCAAATACTGATGGAATATGTTGTTCATTAAACACATAAAAGCTGCGGGCACGTTGATTAATCCGAAGGGTAGAACCACAAACTCATAATTCCCATATCTTGTTCCTAAAGAAGTCTTAGATGTCTTCCTCCTTAATTCGGATTTGGTGATATCCTGATCACAAATCAATCTTGGAGAATATTGTTGCCCCTTTTACTTGATCAAAAAGCTCATTAATCTGGGGTAAAGGATACTTATTTTTTATTGTCAATTTATTCAACTGTCGGTAATATACACACGTATGAAGGGTCCCATCTTTGGGGCAAATATATTTTTTGTCTAACAGTTCCTGTAACTCCATTTTTAACTCTGTCAACTCAGGTGTGCTCATTCTATAAGGTGCTTTGGATACCGGGGCCGCTCCTGGAACCAATTCAATTGTAAAGTCTATATCTCTTTTAGGTGGTAGTCCGGGAATCTCTTCCGGAAACACATCCGCAAATTCTTGTATCACTAGAATGTTTTCCAATGTCGCTATTTTGTATTTTGAGTTAGCATAGCCCACTTGGATGGTATAGATCTGACATCCCTTCCTAATGCATTTTGCTAGCTCAGAGGCAGTTATTGTCCAAACTTGTACTAGTTGCTTAATCCCTTGCATCTCTTGCCTTGCTCCAAGCTCATTTTTGTAATAAATAATCTTTGTTTTATAGTTGACTAAGGATCAGTATGTTTATAACTAGTCCATACCGATTATAACATCATATGAACCAAGAGGAAGCACATTTATATCTACCATCACCGGTTGTCCTGCTATCTTTAAAGAGCAGTTATTGACCTTTGCAAGCACTCGTCTCTTGGCCCCTGTAGCCAACTGTACTAGTGAAGGGTTCTTGAATTTAACAGGTTGCAATTTACAATGCTCTACAACATTAGGGCTAATATAACTTAATGTGGCTCCAGGGTCAATTAAAACAGTTACAGTAAAGTCTGAAATTTTACCTTCGAATTCCACCATGGTCGGTTGGTACTCCACGTGACGATGTTCCAAGACTGCATTAATCCTTGGTACACTACGTCCTAGATCGCCGATTGTCGATGCTTCATGGATCTGGGTTACCTGTTCGGTTCCCTTTCATTGAGGGTAGTTTTTAACGTAGTGAGGCCCACCGCAACCCCAACACTGCACTAGAGGCCTTGTTGTCCCTTCACTGTCTAACTTTACAGGCTATTCGCCGACTCTGGACTCATTGGTTGGCTTGGACCTGACTGAATTTTTCTATACATTTCTGTTGTTTTGCCCCTTACCAAAACCCCTCTTACCACCACCACGATTCCCCTTATCATTTCCAGCCAACTTATTACTTCTCTTATCATTCCATCTTTTACCTGGAATTTCTCCCTTCTGTTTACCCTGCTAGTAACAGATCCTGGCTTTACGTATTGTTAGACCAATTGTTTTTGGATTGTCAAACTCAATCTTTTCCCGCATATTCAGAGGTAAACTACTAACGAACCTCTGCACTTTAACTTTTTCTTCTCTAATATAAGGCACATAATGAAGCAATGAAGTAAAATGAGTGACAAATTCATCCATGGTTTGCTGTCCCAACCGCAAGTCATGGAATTCCCTTGCCTTTTCGTCATAAAAATGCTCGGTCAGGTATCTTTCCTTAAAGTACCTTTGAAATTTCTCTGAGGTTATGGTCTGTACGCTTACTCCTCTTACGATCTTAACTTCTTCCCACCATAGGGTGGCTTTTCCCTTTAATTGGAAAATGGACAACCGTGCTTTAAGGTTTTGATCGTATTCATATAGCTAGAAATATTTGTTCATATTAATCAACCATGCCTCAGCTGCTTCTTCCTATTGTTCGTCAACGTGTGGCGATTTGATTTTATGAAATTCCCCTTGCAAGTCTATATGTTGCCTTTCTAATGTCTGTTGTTCGGAAACATTATCTAATCGTTCCTCCTCCCTTCCTTCTGACCCTTCAGGTTTTGTGTGGTGATTCTGCTCTTCTGACACTCTTTGTTGCTCAGCACTAGGATTCGCTGGATGTTGATTCTATTTAACGGACAGGATTTTTATAATCCTTTCCTTCTCCATAGCTAACCTTCCACTGTCCTCTCGTAATCGAGCCATTTCATTTTTCAACTCTTCCACTCTTTCCAAAATTGCCAGATTTGTATTGCGAGCCTGCTCTGGAAGGTGTACCCATAATTCGGGGTTATTCTCAAGGCCAGTTACAGGTCCCTGACCCACCACAAACTTGGGTGACGTACTGCCTTCTCTTCTCATATTGTCAATCTTTTGTCTTCCTGTACTTAACAAAAAGAAAGTGACAGAAAAGAGTGAGCGCATTCACTATTTTTCTTAAACTGCTCAAATGGAGACAAAAATAAATTGTGTGTGCTTTATCTATTTATCAACTTTCAATTCCCAGAGGCTTCAGTTTTTGTAACTGGACTCTGATACCAATTGTCATGTCTCCAAAAATCAACACGTGTCCACATGAAAGATGAATATAATAGTAATTTTTTTTTTTTAATATTACTAAAGGACAAACTATTAAGTCAGACTTCTTGTCAACCTCACCTAACAATCTCTTTGTAGTCCTCACTACTCTGGTCGATTGTAAATTTTTTGGAAATTGAAATATTGTTTATAGTGATGGTTAAAGGCTTGGTATTACCAGGACTGTTTGTCATTAACTCTACTCGCACTTCAGGAAATTCCCGCCTCCTCGCAATCTGTAAACTCGGTGACTTTATGTTACACTTGGAAATTTCATTAAATATGCACTCGATAAGTTGTACTGTTGGGTTAATTCTTTTGGTTTACGTTGTTAATGTTCCTGATCTACCCTCTACGTGGCACGAGCTGAGCCTTCCCTCCATAGTCACTTTCCTTGAGCTTTTCACCACATCAATGGAGGATGGACTTGGTTGTGATTCTATAGTTCAGCTCTTTTCGAAGTTGGGTCTTTCCAGCTCTCGGTTGCCCTGTTGCATTTTCATTTCCAGTTCTGGGCGTCGGTTTTGTTTCTCCCCTTAGTTGTTCCATGGCCCTGCTATGTATGTCGTTCTGGGCCTTGAACGAGTTAGAAGGCCCATAGATGCACGGGAATGGCATCCTTATCGTATGGAAGAAACCGGGTAAGTGCTCTACAGTGCAATTTTGAAGTTCTTCACCACTAAAATTTTGTTTTTTTTGGTTAATCGTTTTCCCAAATTCTGTGTTGGCTAATGTTAATGCGGTGCTCGCTGCTTGTAGGGATCTCCTCAAGAGTCTTGGGCTGACCGTTGTTGTGGCATGGTAGGCACCTTGTCGGTCTTCGTTGCCCGAGATTTCCGGGTATGGGATTTATCTCCGGATGTTTGCCTTTCGGCTGAGCTTGGCTATTCTGGTTATTTGGAACTGGGTTTCTCGACTTTACTGCTTCTGTTACCCATTATTGCATAGTCTTACTGAGTTAGCAGTGTGGTAAATTTAACAGCTCAGATTTGTAGTGGCTAAGACCTGTACTCTTTACTCGTGTAGAGGGTTTTTGTCTTTCTAGTACCTAGTTTGAACAATGGTTACTCCAATGGAATTATGTAATTCTTAACTGCACCATAGTTTTTCCCGTGGCCCATCTCGTTGTTCTATGTGGGTTAGAAATGTGCTCGGAAGCATTCTTCAGGGGATAACCTCAGTGAAGTTGTCCATAATATCTTGTTTGAGCTTATTCGTTCTTTCTAATATGCATTCGCATGAACTCTTAAGTTATAAAGTCTATTACCAGATGGTTATCGTTCTCTTGCTACATTCTGTTATATGATATAATGGGTATTTCCCAATTCTTACTTCTTGTTTGAATGTTTTAAGTATGTGAACATGACAGCCTCTGTCCATATTTCCATTCATCTTTTAATGGTTTATCAGGCATTGAAAGGAAATTCAATGTTGTCTGTCAATAATTCATACATCTGTACTAAATGATAATATTTAATGCTCGTTTCTTACTGTTTTCCGTTTCTATATCTGGATAGCTAAATCTTGCATGCAAAATTTCCTCGTTATTCGATTACTGCGGAATTTTCTACTTGGAGGGTTCTGGAATGTTGTTGTTTTGCAATATTTTCTTTAACGTTCTCACTTGCACGATTCAGGGTATCCACCTATTAAGATTCTCTGGGGTCCATCCTCGGTTGTGACTTGAGGAGGAAACTTCCCAGTACATTGTATGCCATGGTTGTCTATCACTTACGAGTGTTCCAGCTTTTGTTTTTTGGTATTTATGTTTATAAACATGTATAACAGTGTCCAATTTTTCCATGGCATGAAATCTATGATTGCAGTCCTAAATTTTACATACCCAACTTGGGTGTCGGTTAGTAGATTGGAAATGTCGGTGCTATACTATATACTTACCACACACTAAGAATTTCTCTTCCCTCATGGCAGGATTTTGTGTAGTCCAGAATTCTTTTCGAAACCCTACAGATTCACTTTAGTTAACATTTACTCACACGTTTTTTGAGAACTTAAGTGTGTTTTATATGCTTACCCCTTTTCGTGTTTCTCTAAAATCCAAGTTTCAATAATGAAACTATATATTTTATTTAAAGATTCAATTCTGTACAAAGGTTTCAGCTACAATTTTTTTCATTTTCTATGAATGATACAAAACTTAATCATGCACAACAGTTAGAACTTTCAGTACATATTCTTTTTGATGTCAATGCGTTATTTCAACAAAATTGTTCACCTCTCTTCCCTAAACTGTTGTGAGTCACGAAGCACTCCAAAGGCTGAGCCTTTCCTTTATCTCCCACTTCCAATTTTCCACCCAACCTTGAGATTCGTCTTTTGGGACCAGAATCTCCCCCCTTGCTCTTATAGGACCACTTTCCTCAGCAAGATACTTGCACCTAGTGCTTGGCTATCTGGTCATCACTAGACTTAACCATTCTTTTTTTTTTCTTCTGCGTGTCCTTATAGCATAGATTTTTGCCTCCCCCTTCTTCCTTTTCTCTGGAAGTCCCTCCAGGTAGGGGAGGTAGTTAGGGTTGTAGTTAGAGCAACCGTCTTTTCCAAACTTACATCTCAAGAAGTTGCGACCACTTCAAACAAAACATATTTTTTTTAAATAATAAAGATATTATTAAATTTCAAAGAGCTCATAATGTCATATTGAGTTTGTCTTTTACCACACTAAAGTCAAATATTTACATTTTTCGTGGGGCATTACATTTTCTCTTTTAATTAATAATCAAAACATTTACTCTTATAGGTTCATATTCACTGTGGATCTACCAACTCTTGAGAGTGATTAAATCTCTAAAGATGCAAGCTTTTCTTAGTGCAAAATTTGAGAAAATTTTTCCACCTTTAGCTATTAGGTTGCAAGATAATCTAGACTTAAGATGGATCTATATTGGTTTTGACATCTAAATATTTCATTTATGATTCACAAATTCACTATTTGATTATGACCCACATTAAATTTCAATACCAACTTCATATTAAAAATTACACTTCTCTCAAAATATAAAGTAAAAATATC
>APFE030446586.1:0-13577 GCA_000404065.3 Pinus taeda
ACATGATGTGACATACATTTTATAGTTTTCTAGAAACAAATAGGTAGAAACGAATCCCATTATATGCATACAATTCAGTGTACTATGAAACAACGAATAATCTTGTTGAAAAGAGAACCAACAAAAATTTGGACTAATATCTTTTCTCAACATATTCTATTAATCTGTGGCACAAATACTGATGCTCAATTTCTACTCGACTCATATGCTACAACTAGTTATTGTAGTTCATATATGATAAATGTAGATAAAACAATGACATTGATGTTTAAGCGTATGGAAATTGAGTGTCAAAGTAACAATTATAATATCATGGAAACAATTGCAAAGCTTAGAAAATATTTATAGAACTTATACAAAATGTCTACAAAACAAGGTGGATATACAACACTATCAATGCAATTAAATACTAGTTCAAGAAAATATATATTTATTAATACTTCAACAATAGATGGTAAAAAAAATTCATTAAAGAAACCAAAAGACCTAGAATGTGAACCAGATAATTCAAAAAACATAGCATGTTTATCAATTATTGATCACTATGTGCAATGACTAGAAAACATCGAATATGTGTGTTTAGCATAATTTGAATCGTGTTATACACTACAAGGAAAAACAAAGAGGAGGTGCTGAGAGACCATATGTTATAAGGTACGTAATGTATAGAAAACATATTGATGCTGATAACTATTACAAAGAATGTTTAATATTATATGTCGCATATCGTATGGACGAGAACATATTTAAAGAACAAATATTACAGTTGGGAGAATGCATATTTCTTATTTGATAAGATCGTAAAATGTAATGAGCAAAAATTCACAAACAAAACAATAACAATGTGGAATGATATTGATAACATGGTTGATGAGCTTGAAAACAAAGAGAGTGCATTTTTCAAATAAATTTACCTCTATGTGAATAAATAGAGAGTGATAAATGGTATCAAGAATACAATATCGAATCAACTATTTGATATTTGCAAAAGGATACAAGTGGAAAATCAATTTTTGAGAGACCTTATCAACTTGTAATGTAGCCACAAGTACTAGAAGAAATGTAATTCTATGAACTCATGAGAATGCTTAACCCATAAAAGGAAAAAATAGTGAAAGAAATAGTGGATGAGAAAAAGTTATCCAAATGGCCCATCGTATGTACTTGTAACAGGTGGTATGGGCATTGGAAAAACATTTATTGTTACAACAATACTATAATCTCTAATTCACTTGTACAACAACATGTTCGGGAATGATCCAACTCAATTAAAAGGAATCTTTACAACATATATGAGGGAGGAAAAGTTCAATGCTGATGGTATATCATTACATTATGCACTCCATTTACTACATAACAATCATAATATCTTTCACTAAAAGGGGAAATTAGACACATTGAAAAAACATTGCAAATAACTTCATGTTATGTTGATTGATGAGGTGTATTTGATAGGTTCAACATTATTATACTGTGTTGAAAAAGGCTTAAGTGAAATTAAGCATACTTTGTTGGGTTATTTTGGAGATATTGATGTAATATTTTCAGGTCACTTGTTCCAAGCACAACTAATCAAAGATTCTTTGATTTTTGAGCAACTAATTTTAATAGGAAAAATAATAATATATGATTCCTGGAAAGAGAATGTCAAATTCTATGCATTGCATACGACAATGCATCTAAAAGATAACAAGTTCATTAAAATCCTTAACAAAATGTGAGTGAATCAACAATATGCTGAAGACATAAAATATAGAAACGATTAATGTTATATGCCTGCTCCAATGGATCAATTGTTTCCATGACTCTTTACAGAAACAAGGATGTATAGAAGCATAATGAAAAAATGTTGCCACATGTAAATGAAGAGCTAATAGTTTTTGATGCAATTGACGAATCTTAGAGTAAGGAAATATGATTTTTTTCTTATGAGAAGATAATCATATTTCCATATAGAATCCTTATCAAATGTAATGTTCTTGTTGAGCTACATGCATGAAAATATAATACAAAATATGGTCTCATTAACGGCGTTGATGGAATATGAAAAAAATATATGAAAAATAGAAATAACGTTGATGTGTAATGGGTATATTTCGTAGATCTAGATATCAATGATGTTAAAAAAAAATTATTGTGAATTGTATGACATAAATGTTTGAGTTGGTTGGACTCCAATATTGCATATTTCAAAACCACTGACATGTAATAGAAAGATATTTACAACTATAGTGCGCAAGAAATTCCTGATACAACTAGCTTGTGCTAGAACAATTCACTGATCACGGGATTTAATGTTGAATGGACTTGCATTTAATCCAAGTGGCATATCGACACATGGACTAGTTTACACAACACTGTCATGAGTTAAACTGATTGAATCTTAGTCTTAATTCAAAAAACTAACACAAGATATTTTTAATGTAAATAAAGAAAGTATAATAAGTAATGAAATTCTTAATACTAAAGCATCATGGAGATCAAGGTAAAGAAGAACAACAATCAGAAATTTAAATAATTTAACGATTGTAAGTTTCATTGCGAATTTACAGATGATCATTGTGAATGACATTGTGGTGTGTGCATATTTCAATGAATGTTATGATTTTCTATTATTTAGGAAATGCATTAAAGTTTCCACATCCAAATACAGATTTTTCTAAATCAATTTCAACATATCAAATTGGTCTTCATGGAATACTTACTTTCATACAAGAAAACATATAAATTGTATCAATGGAAAACATTTGCAATAACATAATCAAACTTATTTTGTGAGAAGTATATTTCCAATGTTAGATATGCGTAATAAATTTATGTGTTGCACAATGTTTACCTATTTATCCAACCATTGAGGAAACAATAATAGTAAGGGTACAATTCACACTTAGTGATTACCATTTTATACTTATTGGATATTTCAATATTCACATTAATTCAAATAGAAAACTAAGTAAAAAACTATTAGAGTATATGCAGTGCAATGAGTTACAAGAAATAACAAGGAATTTTATTTATGGGATTAAGACAATGATTTATCACATTTGGACAAATTTCCATCTTCATCAATTTCATGTTCATATTTCACATTCGTATTGTAGTGACAATGATGCAGTTCATGCTTTGTTATACTTTGAACAATTGTAAGACTACAAAAGTTATATGTTTTTTGTTTTGAAGAAATAAAGTTCATAGGGAATTATAAATGCAATACAACACAATTTTCTAATGCTTAGATATTTTTGTATAAGCTGTAACGATCCATTTGTTTACTCATTTTCATGCTGAATCCAAAATGAATAGGAAATTAATTCAAATATAAAACTATGTAAAAAAATTAGAATATATGTAGTGCAACCACTTACAATAAATAATAACGAATTTTATTAATGGGAATAAGACAATTATTTATCATATTTGGAAAAATTTCCATGTTCATCAGTGTCGTGTTCATATTTCACATTCGTACTAGAGTGACAATGATGCAATTCATTCTTTTCTATACTTTTAGCGATTACAAGATTGCAAAAGCTATATATATATATTTTTGAAGCAATAAAGTTCATAGGAAAATATAAAACTTAGACATTTTCTATAAGCTATAATGATCAATTTGTTTATTCATTTTCAGGCTAACTCCAAAATGAATAGGTAAATAATTTAACTTTTTCAAGTCCATAAAAACTTCATATTTGTTAATTTGATAATTATAACTAAAGATAATTATGAAATGAAAAATTGTAGATGGGAAAAATGCATGAACATTGTGTGAAACTTGCAAATGTGCAAAAGTGTTGTTGTGTTTTCTTCATCTGATTTTCTCCATTTATACTCACTAATTTTCTATTTTCTCCATGAATTATCATTTTGTGTGACACATTTTACGTATGTTCATGGACTTTTAAAAATTTTCGATTAATTTTTTTATGAGTATTTTTCTAGGTTAGCCCATAAGAAAGTGAAGAAATTTGAAATGATTGGTCAAATTTCATGCATCTCTTAGCTTTTTCAAATTTTCATGTTAGGTTAATCACAATTCAAAGATGATAATGACTAATTAATGGGCACCAACCACATGGCCTTATAGCTTTGTAATATGAATACTTGGCATATTTTTTTTGTAGTGACAGTCATTATTGATAGTTTTTGAGCTAGCTTCCATTAATGTGAAGAATTTACTGTAACACATAAGTGATATGTGTAATAAATGGACAAGATGGTTTCCTAGCTTCAAAGTATATTTTCACTATTTTCTGTAAAAATTATCTTTGGTATATTAGTTTCTTTTATTGAAAAATGTTTTGTAAAACATATTTCATAGTTGCAATAGTCATAATCAATTTTTAATTTGCAAAAGTAAGATCATACTAATGATATAGAGAATTGAGAAAAAAAAATTGCAACTCAATGATATTGAGACCATTATTGATTCAGAAAGTGTTTCTAGCTACAAAATGAACATAGTAGAAAACAAAGAAAAGAATCCATTTGCAATGATACCATTAATTTACTTGGCTCTGTTGATGAGAACTTCCACTTGTTGATCGCATATGACCATTATGTTAACCTGTCAATGAAAGAGAATAATAATAACATGATTTGAACTAGTGGATTAAGAAAATGTTGCACGTGTGCCAAAAGTTTTTAATTTTAGAGAATTGTTCATTTGTGCACAATTTTTTTTATTCATAAACAAGAAAAATTATGCTACCCAACGAATAGGATTCATTTGAATGCAAATACATTTGAACGGATATTCAAGCTACCAAATGTTAATATTTGCTTGGAATTTTCTTAAGAAAATAATTTTTCGATCTCAGAAGCATGTGAGTCTAACATTGTTGGGGATTTATTTTCATCAAGTTATCAATATCATTATTGTATTTCTATTCTATAAATATCTTTTTTTAAATAACCGTTTAGGGACTTTTGTTGGATTTGTGTCGGTGGTATGAGCCAAGAAAATAAAACAAGCATTCCAAAATGCATTCTATATGATTTATCACACATAAAGAAAAGATTGTGTATTCAACTAGGCTGATATAATTTCTAATGATTTGTCTTCTCACTTAACTAATTTATCGAAGTTCAATAAGTTCTTTATGATGGTGCATCTCATAATAGCTTTGATTTTTAGTGATGGATTTAGCGGTTTGTCACCTAATCCTAAATTCAATATGAATCAAGAACCAATGCAATTATGATATCCTATAATGTGGAAGAATAATTCTTATTTAAACTTTTTCCTAATTCATGATGTTTTCGTAAGACAAGCCAATTACATGATAACTGGAAAAGAGCCTCAGCATATATCTAGATAAGAACATGCTTTTCTGCGGGGAAAGGTATGCATCAATAAAGAGAAACTAATACGTTGATTCAAATGTATGGATTTCAAGGTAATCCACTGTTATTACAAAAATTTATTATCAACAAATATTTTGTTGCTCAATTTTGTAGGCAGTACCTTGATTAGCTAAATATATTTCAAAGAAAACACAAAAAATAATTCATTCCATTGCGATTTACTGTTGGAGAAATCATAGTTAAGTCTATGGTTCATGTTATAGACCCCAAAAAGACTTTGTATCCTTTTAACTTAATTTTAGATGAAGAAATTAAATCGTTTGATGATGAGGGTGTATTTGGCACACACTTAGAAACAATTGGATACAAATATGTGCTCGTATAAATTGGAGGGCATAGCGAAAAATGTCAAGATGCAGTGACAAGCAAATATCGGCTAATCATAGATGCTAAAGAAATCATGGAAGAGTCAAGTATTTGTGCTTCTAAAGGTCAGTTTGTATGTTGCATAAATGATACTCATGGAAATCAAAGGCTAACCATAGATGCTAAAGAAATCACCGATGAATCAAGTATCAATATTTTTGAAGGAAATATTGTATCTTGCATAAATGATACTAATACGAGTTCATCATCAAGTGAAAACGTGACAAAAGATACATCAAATATAGAATTGATTCACAACAAGCTATGAGGTAGCAAGAAGCAAAAAGAGCATGATTGAAGTTTTATTTGAGAATAAGTGTATACATGTGAATCAACTAATTCCATAACTCCTATGAAAATAGGAAGTTAAAGAAGCTATGAACGTAGATGTTGATAGCATTATGCTACTTGATTGGATCATTTCCAAGGAATCTATTATTTTTTATGACATTTCTGTCACATTGAAAAATACAAAGTATGACAATGACAGTAAAAAACTGTTGATCGAGAAGGTAGCGTTTCATAGCAATAGAAATGCATGTTTGTCTATCTAGAGTTGTAACCACTTTGGTCATGAAGCTACATCAACTTATCGGTAACATGTTTGCAGACTCTCTTAGTCAACATGTAACAGAAAACTTGAGACTAAAAAAATAATATAGGAGCTAGAAGATGCTCTAAATATGGATGCTTTATTGATGAGTTCATTGGAAATATGAAGGACAATGGTAGGAATTACTACTCATGGCACATCATATAAATTTCCTAAATATATCAGCTTCCTTAATTTGGTGAAAACATATATTATTAGTAATATATGTCAATGATTGCAAATCATTGAACATGCATGGAAAGCAACTTCTAATTTATAGGCATTGGAGCAAATAACTAAGTCATTTTTCCAGTTCATTCAATGTCATCTCAAAGGAGACAGGCATTCCGTGAGAAATGACTTATTTTATTTCAGGGAAAGACTTGATTTACTTTCTGATGCAGAGAAAAAAATGGAAAGAATTGCCAAATGCTAATTGAATGAAGCAACTGAAAGTTGCATGGTCTTAGAGAATCAAAATAATGAAGAACAATATTTCTGAATATGAGCACATAGAGAATCGAAGAGAAAATGCATACGTAAAATCTGTATAGATTGTGAAAAATATGAACTATCCATGTATCACATGTGATTCTAGATTAATTTGAAGGCAAACATTAATAATTGAATTCGATAAGTTCAAACAGTCAGAGGCAACAAAATTCGACAATATAGAATATTTTATCCCACATGGAAATAGGGAATGGATAATTAACTTTATAATGTTAATGAATAAAAATTTGTTAATGTTAATGAACAAATATTTGTTTTACTTGCGGAGTTGCAAAGATAAATGATGACCATTAAGAAGTAGATATTCAGTCAACGTATCAAACTACAAATTACAACTGCTCCTATGAAATATTGCATACAGTAAAAGTTGAAAAGATTCTTTAAGAAGTTGCAAACTATGAACATAGTTAATAATTAAATAATTAGCATATGTCTTTTCATACTATAAGTTTGATTAAATCTTGGAATATTCATTTTTTTTACTACTGATTAAATGTTCAAACTTTTATATATGTTATTGTGAATTGAGTAAATTTTGTGGATGCAATTTTCTACATTTCATTGCAAAATTATTTTTCATAGAATGGTTCAGAGGATTCCAATTCATTTACTTTTGTAGCAAGGTATAACTATTTTGATAAGCTCTTTAGAAATCGAGTGTTATTTTCTGTACCTAAAATTTGCGAGATTGTTTACAATTGCACATGAATATTTTTCCCCTCGTGCTTTTTTTTTAAATTTACACTATCATTTATTATATTTATTTAATTGATTGCGAAAAAATTGTTGCTATTTTTCCGAAATGCAAGAGCGCAAATTTAAAGATACAAAACAACCGAAATGGAAATTGTGAATGTACTAGTGAACTGGGATATCATAAAACATCTTTCTATGGATATAATAACTATTACAAATAACTATATACTATTATTCTTACTCCAATTGTATACCTTGTTATTAAAAATTGATTTCTTTGTGCAAATTCCAACATTGTTTACCAATTTTATGAACAATTAGAAGATGATTTCTCTTTTGTTGAATTGAGGCTTCTGTGATCCATATCAAGTTAATGAGAAAAAGTTTTTCAGTGTAATTCACATGGTAATACATTTTTCGACACGTTTTGAACCAACAAGTGTGGTTCATCGTCAGGATAAGTTGAAGAATCAGATCTTGGCTGCAAATTAAATATGGAGAGCAGATCATCGAACGACTAGGTTTGACTAAAAAATGGCTATATTGGGTTAGACTAGACAAATGGCTATAATTGACCATGAAACAACTAGATTTGACCATTTAAATTGTTTAACTATAATAATATTATTAATATGTTAAAACAAATATTATTTTAATAGTTATCAATAGTTATTTTAAGTAAAAAGGATTAACACTATTTCATTTAGGGAATATTTACCCTACTTTGTATAATAACTATTAGTGAATGAAAGGTTTTAATCTAAACAATAATGATATATTAATATCATTAATCTTCTTATTAATGGCTTGTATAACTGATTAACATAAATTTAACAGTAAAGTCTATCTAATTAGACTAAGAGTTAATAGACCTAGGGATATTAGGAAAGAATTTAATAATAATCAAATCAATATTAATTATCGTTATATTGTTTAAGCTAGATTGTTCAAATTAGATGTGTATAATTAGTAATAGAAAGGATATAAATATTAGTTATTAATATATTATTGTAGTTATAATAAAGTATTATTCTTATCATTAATGGTTAATTTATCTAATGGGAATAGATCTAGGGATGATATTACTAGTAAGGATTAATATAATAGTGTTATAATAATAGTATTATTATTAAAGTTTTGTGTAACTAATTAATAAAAAAGATGTCTAATGGGAACATCAACTTGCGATTAAAATATTAGATAGTCTCGTAAACCAAGGGAGAATTACAAAGAGGAGAGAGGAAGTACTGCTAAACAATCAAGAATAAAAGATATCAATAGAGGAAGGGGAGGAAGGGAAAGTAATGACTAGGAAGAGAGAGCCAGGATCTACCAACTACTAATCTTCCAGCCATCATCTCTGTTGAGATTGCTTGGTCTTCTTTCAATCTTAATTGCCTCAAATTTTCGGTGATGGAATTGCACCACCTTTGGAATAACCTTGGCCTCCTCAATACACACATGATGTCTAGTCTTATTTGCATGTTTTTCTTGTGCAAAAGACTTTGTTCTCTCGTGCTTTAGGTCAGCAGGGTGCTCATTAATCCTTTGATTAATAGAGTTTCCTATCTCACCAATATACGGGCTCCCACAGGAACAAGGAATAATAGAAACACCCGTCATGTCCTTAGGGTCGATAGGATCCTTTATTATTGGAGGGATTTACGAATAGTGTAGAGTAGTCTAAAGTTTGTGGGCACATTATGCTTCTTAAGAACCCGAGCAATCTTATTAGCTATCCCTTGGACAAAAGGTAGATGGAGCCCTAGGACTCGTTATTTAGGCTCTTTTTTAATAACCAAATTTATGGAAGCTTTAAGGAAAGGCTTCTGACCAAGGTGTCTACTATAACTGTTCTCAACAAAGACATTAAGGAGATGGGATTTTTCTTTATCAAAGCTCTTTTCATCAGAGATCCTTAGGGCACGAGTAGCGAGGGTGTTGAGAACACCTAATGTTTGAGATGGGAAATGATGGGAACTGGCATGAAAATACTGATCTGTATGTGTTTTCTCTTTTGTTCATCAAAATGAAAATGGATATTCAATAACTGTTTTTTATTAGCAGAAATTTGTATCATATTTAATGTTTATTTTAGTTATAGCAATGGTAATTACAATTTGAATATGGATATAATTCTTGTTACTATAACTATTTTTTTAATTCTTGTTACCAATTCATAGTATTTTTTTCTTATTCATTTGAAACAAAACACTTCTTTTTCATATCAATTCAAAATAGGATTTGTTTATTGAAAAACACATATAAATAAGTCCAATTTTAGTTTGAATCTCTCCATGAAGATTTGGCCAATCTTTGCAAATTTATATTTTCTATTATGTGTATACTATAGAAAAAGAACATTAACAAATTGATTTCATGGACAACATGAAATAAAATGTAATATCTGAAATAATTGCATACATCGTATAATGAAAGCTCTTCTTTAGAACCCCCCACCCCCCATTTTTGGAAAGAACCTGAAACTGCCTTAGTCCTACCTTAATTGAGTAGAGCATATATGAAATGGAATTTAAATACTATTGATTTTAATGGTATAAAATGACATTTTAACTACTATTGATTTGAATGATATTCATTAACGGGTGATCGTCATCAATTTTTCTACTACAGATTTACTTGGTCATTGATCATAAAATACTATGGTAAAATCACTTACTTTAAATCACATCCATTTTATTTAAATTCCAAATGGAAATATTCCAATTGATATGATTACAATTGATGATAGATACATTTCGCACACTACTGAAATCGATATCAGGATACTATTTTATCAATATCCTAGATCGTGTTCTATTTTCATTAACTGGAGTTCTACTGTCAATAAAAACACATGGTTTATTCCATTTATTCATTGAACTAACATGTATTCAGGACATTCACTCTTTATTTTATTTTTTCTATTTTCCCATGTTGGATTAGATAATTGAACATTCAACGATTGTACTCGTATTGTTCAATATTAAATGAACGTAGTTCTTAAGATAAATAATAATAATTTTATTTTGTAAAGGTTATTTTCACAAAGTAGAACCTCGTATCCATTTTAATTAATTTGCAATTGGAAATAGTCCAATTGATACAATTGCGTTTGATAATAGATACATTTCGAACAACCTAGAAATCAATATCAGGATACTATTTTATTAATATCCTAGATTACATTCTATTTTGATTAACTAGAGTTCTCCTGTCAATAAAATACAAGTTTTTATTACCATTTATTTCAACTAATGTGTATTCAATACATTCACTCTTTATAATTGTTTTTCTATTCGCGAATGTTGAATTAGATAATTGCACTTTCGGTGATTGTAATCATCTTATTCGATATCAAATGAGCATAGTTCTTTAGATTAATAACAATAATTTCATTTTGTAAACGTTATTTTCACAAAATAGAAATGCACTTCTGATTGTGGAATTGCAACTTATCATATTCTCTTCTTTGCATTTTTTTTTATGTCCACCAAAATAAGTGCAATGAGAATAAGAACTCCAACTAGTAGCCCCAACAACTAACAAAATTCATATATTTATAGCTTGTCCATGTTTAAGGGTTGCAGTAAATCATCCAAACTAAGGGATAAATAATAATTCCATTCTATAAAGTTTATGATGAGAGATTAGCATAACAAAAGCTCTTAGATAAAAAAACATGAGTATCAAAACCAAATTGGAAACAATTTCTATTCCAAACAGTTTAGACATTAGCAATTTAGAAATTGAGCATTATAGATATAATTAACATTGTCATTGAGAAATATTTATCAAAGTTTCAAACTAGGTCATGTACAAACATCTTTATGTTTATCCACATGAATTTGCTTTCGTGCATGATTTGACCAAAGAACTAGCTCCATTCATACATATATTTCTCCGCATGTCTATTTTTCATAGTTGCAAAATACATTAATAAATAAAAAAATAAAAACAAGATAACAAAAATGCATATGTGTGAAATCGTAGAGAAATTCAGAATACACAAAAAGCTCTTGATCTTTCATTGTACTAACCTCTGCACTTCGCCAATTTATTAATAGTAAAATAGCTATTGGTATTGCACACCCATATCCACTTCAGCATAATGTTTTTGAGGAAGCCAACACAAGATAGTACCACACACACACACACACACACACACATATATACATATACACACACGTAAAATTGTGAATTTATGAGGGTCTTGAAAACATCCCACTTAGTCAGTGGACAATGTCCCTCCAACCTCAAGGTATAGATGTGAATTTCCCACTAAGTTAGGGAAATGCCCTCTAATTTTAGATGAGAAAAAAAAATGTTCATCTTCTATTTGATTAACACTAAAATAAACTTCTTGTTGTTGCAACAAGTGATTTAAATTTAGAGCATCAATATCACCTTGATACAACTTGATTTTGACCTTCATTTGGATTTTGAATAAGGATTGTGAATGGTTCATAAGAATAGAAATTGGTTGATCCGTTTGGCTTCATTGTTAGGTTCCCTCTCCGTGTCTTCTCAATATGCCAATTTCTCTTCTAAATTGAACTCTGTGTTAGAACCTTCATCTTCTAGTAATGGCACGATCTTACTTGTAAGGGTTTCCATGATGAGGATTCCACTATAATTTAAATATTTGATTTATGCTTCTGGTCACACAAACATAATATGTGTAGGATCTTTAGGCATATTGACAAATTCTTCAATGGTTGTTGGGGTTTTCTACCTTTCAATTTAATATATATTGACCCCCAAAATATATCCAAAGAAACCTTCTTTAATACTAATATGTTCTGTAATTTGTAGTGGATATTCCACTACACAATTCATGCCAACAAATCTCCTAAAATATAATATAAAATATGAAATATACACTAAAACAATTTATTTGTCCTTATATTTATGGATCTCTTAATTATTATTTATTACATATACATGCAGATTATAATGATGTAAAATCTAGATAATAGTGAAATGAAATTAAAAAACCAAAAACTAACATAAGAGATAACCAGGGAAACCCTTTCAAAATAAATCCAAACTAGAAGGTGATACCTCTCTACTCTCTTTCTTTGAATGAGAAATATATGGAAGTACAAAGAAGTGAGCCATGTGGCTCATGAATTACTATATTCCACAACTCCTCTCTTCTTTCTCTCTCGCTATCAACTCTTGGATACTATGTTCATTTATGAATAAAATGCACTATAATAGAATTGAACCCCTTTTCCTCTTATTGACTGACGTAGGGGTACCCCACATATACCCACAATATGCATATATATATATAATATATAATATAATAGATAGATAGATAGATAGATAGATAGATAGATAGATAGATAGATAGATATTCCCCCGGAATTTAGACTCTTTGTCGAGTCAAATCTTCATTAAGATTAATGGTTAAGGCCCCTTTTATCATTATCTCATATGCAAAACAATTCATTACAATAGCCTAGTCTTTACTAGGCCCATCCTTTCTATCAGGACTCATTTACCCTCATAAACCTTTGTTTAATCTCTTATTAACCCAAATCTTTATGTCGCATATATAATTAAACCTCCACACTTTCCTTTGGACTTAACTCGCAAAAACTCCTATCAGTGCTTAATTCATTACAAACCCTTTATAAGGGAAATACACATAAAACATATGATTCATACCTTTTCCCGCTTTAGTATGGGTTTTCACTTTTCTTGATGCACCCTTTATCGCTGATCACAATTGGCATCCCTGCGGGTCTCTTTAACATATGACTCCTTTGCATCCTTAATGCGATAGCCTTCCAAAAATCAAATCATATAAAACTATGCCTATAATGTTATCGGGTTCACCATACATTGCATATTACATTATCCATCGACCGATACTGCTCCATTGCCTATTTACGATGCGGTCAAAACCTCCAATTTCATCGGCTATTGCATGTCGCACATCCAAAGGCCCAAGGTTATTCAGCTTCACATTTCAATGTTCCGATGCAATATTTATTAAAGCCCTCTCCACCAGTGATTAGACCTACGATCTAAT